>LPNX010175439.1:306984-386922 GCA_001517045.1 Pseudotsuga menziesii
CTTACCTTATTCCGGACGGTTGAAGTAGATCCCCGTTGAGCTATCCAATCTTCAGCTTGAATTGATATAATACTTCTTCAACAAGAAGTAAACAATACAAGCATACTATATATCATGGTGTTAGATCTATTCTAGCATATATAATCAATAATGTAAAAGCATTTGACATATTCCAATGGATACAATATTCAATCAAATACACATCATTGGACAGGAAAAGATAGTTCTTAAAGATAGTTCTTATTAATATAAATAAGAGATTACAAGATAGATACAACCTCGGACGGCACGTCTACGAATCGGAGAAACTGAATCCCCCACTTGGGCCTCCACCACCTCAATCCTCCATCTCACGATAGCAAGCTCACTAGCACAAGGCAAGCTTGGGAAGAACACAAAAGTGCTCCAAAGGGACAAAGGGATGCAGACTCAAGCATAAATTCCGGCAACAATGGATTATAGTTTCGTTGCTTTCAATCTCTCTATATGCCTTCAATGTACCAATGGGTTCCTTATATAGCTTCACAAGGGGTAATGAAGGGTCGAATCTGAACGATCTCAAGGCATATGGAAGGCCAGGAGTCGAATGAGTCGGATCCATGTCAAGAAAAACTCCAAAAGGATTTGGACTATGCACACATCCTGATGTACGCGGTTATAGGAGTCAAACCCGCGTATGTACGCGGTTATCGGGTAAAAAGCCGCGTATATCATCTTTTATATAGTTTTAGGGATGATCAATGAAACATCAAAGGATAAAATATGGTCCATGGGGTCTAAAGAGTCTGCAGCGGGACAGGGGAAGGACATACAAAGTGTGATTCACCTAGAGTGGTGAAATCCGCTATAACAACATTCTTTAACTTCATTTACCATTCTTTTTGTTTTTTTTCCAGTGCTTTTTATGGGGGTTCCGGCATGCAGGTTGTGGTTGTGCCTAATCAAATAGTTCGGTGTCAAATTGGCTGGTTTGCTCAATTTTAGAGCCCAAACCTGTCCAAAACCAGCTCAGAGGATGAAGTTTCGAGTCCAAACTAGATGACACATGTTGGCTCCAAACAACAATGAAACAGGTCGGTTCTAATTCAGTGTTTTGATAGTTTGGCTCTAGACAACAGTGAACATGTTGTCTCTAGACAACAGTGAACAGGTTACCCCTTAATCCAAAACAAGATCACTCCATGAAATTTGAAGACCATCCATTGACAAAGATAATTCATGTACGTGTGCTTCCTTCTACTAGAGACGACCTTCATCATTAGTTTTAACTAGTATATCTTTTTTATGATCCTTCAACCATGTTTCATTGAGGCATTCTTTGTTATTAAATCTAGTTTGCATGCCTCTTTGATTGCAGACTTGTAAAAGTCTTTGCTGTTAGTGATACTGCTCCAAGTTCAATCAATTTCTGTTTACTGTAATGTCTTCATCTTTTTTGTTAGGATCATGCTGCTGTCTTTTTAGTTTACAAATATTATCAAGTATGCTTCAGTCCCACAAACCATTTAGGCGATTAGGATTGCTTAAGCCTTGGAATTTCATCACTATTTATTTATTAACTTTGTTGCTATCTATTTGCTGCTTTCTTCTTCTTGTATGAGAATTCTTTCATTGACCACTTTGACTTGCTCAAGTAATATGATTTGCAAGTCCTAGTTAGCAAGACTCAATAATTTACTGTCTTGTTAAAATATTTTATTCACTCAGACTTTATCTTTCTGGGCACACTTATAAATAGGTGTTTTTGAATGCTCTCAGGACGTGTAAAGAACACTCCTTTCTTATTATCACAAATATCTCTCTAACAGATCTGAACACGTTACCCATAAAATAGACCTTTCTGTTGAGTATATGCTATAGGGACATGCCGAAACTAGGATTCTTCAACCACAAAAGGTTTGACCTATAACCATACAAATGTTGCTATACATCTATTGTTCTCCCCATCATTGATGGCCACAATTGTCAAACTTTCAATGATACACTCAGCAGTGAGAGATTTTAAATGTACAACCATCATCAACAAAACCTATAGCAGCTGTTAATCTTCCAAGCTTATGTTTAAAGGTTAACCTAGTGTTTGTCTAAAAAGAAGAACGTGTTCAGTGGTGATTGTATCAAGATATGGTAGCCCTCTTTTGTGCAAGGCATATAAACCTACAGCTCTCTGTTTACAATATTGATGATATTTAAAAGTAGAACCAAATAAGTTCCCATTATTTCCAATTTTCATTGAACCAGTCAATCTTGCAAAATTATTTTGGGACAATGTCTTCAACAATTTTGTACCTTCTCCAAAGACTTTGAGTTTTGTTAGCTCTGTTTTGTTTCCACTTTCATTGAATACCTGAGGATAATCGATATAAACTGATGACACTTTGTTGCAAGTTCATGGTATCATAATCAAGTATGGTAGAATCCAATGCAGAATTCCAATATGTGGCTATCAAAAGAAAACCATTATTCAACATTCCAAGGTATGGTGCTCTAGAGGAAAAAACTCAGGCTTGAACAAATGGTGTTTAACATATCCAAATACTGATTTGGGCTATTATATTTTGGAAAGCTTATTGACCTGAGAGACTCCTGATGCTCAGAATCTTCCCCCCTTTTAGGTGGAGTTGCTTGAAGCTTGACACCCGAAACTTAGCCACAATTGGATACTCTTTGGTAATTTTGTTTTTTCAAGAAGTTTTAAAGGGCTCTGCTTCATCAACTATGACATCTTTGTTGAAGCTCAACTGGTTGGTGTTAACATCAATCAACCTTGGCTTTGTGACTATCTCTGTATGTTGCGATCATTGGTGTTTTTCTCTTTGGGTTTAAAGTTTAAACTAGTACTTTTCTCTTCTAGAACCCAGGCATAGGAAATAGAACCAAACACTATAAGATGACTGACGATTTCCAATCCAGATTATGATGTATGGCCTCTGCTGTTGTGAGCAATCCAGATTCCAGATTATGATGTATGGCCTCTGCTGTTGTGAGGATTTTGCTTTCCCACGATAATCCTCCAAAGGACAACTCTAAAACTTGTGAGTTGAATTAGAGGAATTTTGGCACTTGAAGTTGCAACTGGAGAATTTACATGCAAGGTCTTTATTTTCTTTCACCTGAACCATTTTTTGCTCCAAATCATATTTGCATTCATATTCTAAACTATGCACTGAAGGTATGCAAATGCCTATTCTAATTTGGTTAAGACGAAGTTGTATATTTCTTGATATATGTCAATGTTTAATATCTTATTTTAATTTAGCATTTTCTTCTGGCTGTGGCTATAGAGCATTTGATTTCAAGGCTTGCGTTGAAATTATTGCTCGGCGTTGTAAGCCCACCGTTTTCAAGCCTTTTTAAAATTTTGCAATCTTCATGATGTTTTTTCATTCTTCTAAATATAAATACTCCTGCAATTATAAAGTTATTTGTACATAATGCACATTGCAAACATATCTTCCTGCTTGAGAAAAATGTAACTCAGTTATTACTCTTTAAGATTGGAGTTTGGACATATTTGTGTGTGCATTTTAGGCTAACAAATGTTTCATGCATAGGGACATCGAAGATATCTAAAAACTATCTATCTATATATATATTTTAATGTTCAAATATTACATAACTATTGTGTGGGTGGTGAAAAGTCTCATATTCACAAATCTAATTTAATGCCACAATTCATGTAGTTGCAAGTGGTGGAGGTAGTAAACTTTTCAAGTATATCTCTCTACAAACTACTTGGAGCATCTTCAAAGATAAGATTTTGGCTTTGTGAGGCTAACTGATTTTAACCATTTGGCATTGTTGTTTGAGTACAAGAGAAGTTCAGAAGGGAAAGTATGATAAATTCTGGATTACAAGAGAGTACAAAGACATTCATGGTTATGACTCTATTGGTAACTGTCCATCTACTACTTTGCTTACATAGATTGGAAATACAATACCAATGTTTTTGAACGGAAGACATAAATTGATGTATTTTCATGAAAATTTTTATTCTCCAAGTTTGTATCACCAGCTTGCATATGCTTGTTGGCTTTGCATGGCTTTAAAACAATGTGATGCAAATAAAATAAGTACATTATTATTTTAAACTAAATTGTTGTGTTGGCTAAAAGCAAATAATGTAATAGGATGTTATATTAAATATGATAATAAATACATCATTTTTATTTTATTTTCTGAAGTGCAAGATGACGTTTGAATGAGTAGTTATCCAGCCATTTTTTAAAAGAATATTGAAATTTTGAAACAGTTGTACTCTAGATTGGAGATCTTATAATGTTCTAAGTTAAAACCATACAATATTTTTTCATATGATATTTATATTTATTGGTTTAATTAATACTATGTATCTTTAATTTGTTTCATTGGCATTAGTAGACCAACATCAATATTGCAGTATGGTGTTTTTTTAAATTATTCACTAGATATTCATCATATTAGTTTATATTGAATAATAATGACGAGAGAAAATAAAATGAATATGCAACTATTAAATTAGTAATAAATATATAATGAATGAGAAACTACTAAATCAAGACTGATTATACTACTTGTAAAGTGCTTTATAAGGTGACTAAATATATGAGTAAAATGATAAAAAATAATGATTAAATAAACTAATAAATAAGCTACAAGAGGACTACAATTAAAAACTAATTAAATAAGTAAATGTATTACAAAAAATGGTGTCAGTTAATGACCAACTAAACAACCAAATGTATCACAAGATGTCCCTAGTTAATGACTAATTAAACTAGAAAATGTACCACTAAAAATGGGGGAAGCGAATGACCACATAAATAACTAAATGTACTACAAAATGGTGGTAATTAATGACCAAATAAACGAGTAAAACTATTACTAGATGATGAATCAAGTCAACCAATTAATTACTAAGTGATATACGACTAAGTTAGTTGGTTGAAAAGATATTGCTAATTTGTTACTAGTAGTCGCCACCTTAAAAATACTTGTTTATAGCCAAATCTTAGTTATTTTTTTAGCAATAAATTAGCCATTTTATACTAGTGTTTGGACTTAAACACTACTATTTAAGAGGTCCATGCCCTACCCGTTGCATGCCAAGATCCCTTATATCTATGGGATTCAAATTTGGCTAGGTCTGTCTTTCCTTGTACTATTTATTTTCTTGAATGGATAACCTAGTGTTTAGACTAGTACTTCGCTAGCAAGAGAACAATCTTGTCATTTGACCACTCCAAAATCCTCTGTAACATTGATGTTGATCCCTTACAAAAAATGTAATGCATCCTAGACTTTTTGATCATCAAATCCATAAACAGAAAGAACATGGCTATTTCCTATCAGACCTTAAAACTCTCAAACAAAAGCTAGTTTGTATCAAAGCACCTGGAACAGGGAGTTGCAATCCCCGAGTCCCCTCCTCCATACAACACTGTAGTGTTTTGTAATAACTCCAGGAAATCCATCTTAGTAATATGCACTATTTTGGGGTATGAGGATGACAAGACAATTGATGACAGTATATTAAGTTTTATGCTTCATCTAAACCCTGCACTTGGAGCTAGTCCCCCAAAGTTTGATGCCTACAGTTTCCTAGCCTATGAAATTTAGGAGCAATTAGAGGAGCTCCCCTCCCTAGAATTGTTTAGATACCCTTCATATTTATGACTTATGTTCATCTATCAGAATTATGAATATTTTAAATGTCTAGGCTTGAACATATCTAATGAAGGCGTGAATCAAATCCTAGTATATGATTGGAGCAACATGTTTCTAATAAGACTAAACAAATCTAATTATGTGGAGTTTACCGAAAAAGTTAGGAAAGTAGCATACATGCTAATATATAATATTACTGCCCCTAGAATGTTACAAGAGGGAAAACTCCTATTACAATTTAGTCTTGATAAAAGAGTGGGGGAATTTTTTTTGTATGAAAATCACACAATTATAACGATTTATGGTTTTGAGGAGGAGCCTTATAAGCTCCCAACCTTCCTTACAATTAGAATGCTAGCAATGGAATATACCAAACAAAAGTTCATATAAGAGGACATGCATTTTTGGGATTTCAGGCAACATAGAACCTTCCTTTTACCCAAAGATGTAGGACCATTCCAAGTAAGAGGGCTTAATGCACTTCAATGCATGGAAATCTTCCTAAAATAGCTAAACCTAGACAAAGCATAGAGAGGGGCATATGATCTTCACCAAGTAATATCCAAGCAAAAGGTAGCAAATAAGAACTCTCCACATGAATGTGTCCCCAAGCCAAAATGGGAGAGGATTGCTAACAAGGAAAGCTGAGAGGAGGTACAAGAAGTTCAGAAGGCCATGGATTTAGAGCATAATACCACAAAGTAGCTGGCTGGAGAGAATAAGGGAGCATTGGAAATCCATACAGATATGGATATAAATCAATCTAAGCAAGGTCCATAGACAAAGAAGGTTAGGACAAAACCTTAGGATATAAATCAAGGATTCGTGGAGAAATATAAATATAAAGAGCTCCCAAGAGAGACACCATATTTAATTCCACATCCATCAACCAACTTGGGAGGGCCTCCAATAAAATATACTCACAACTCCTCCTTAAAGTTCATAGAGCCTCAAGGGCTGCAAACCTCTCCTTCATCAGGCCCTATACAAGTCAAGATAGATTTTTAGACAAAGTATAGAAGCATAAGAGATAGAAGTGTGAATCTAGCAAATGAGTCCAGACAACAAGTGCCAATGGCAGAAAAGAGACTTATGACAGTGGTGGATCATAGAGAAGACACTTTTAAGTTTTATATTGTAGAGACCAAGGTGCCAAGACCTTCAAATATAAGCAAATGGTAGACAATGGAGCACACAATATATTTTAGAGAGCTTGGAAAATTAGACAAGGTATACTCCGACAGGTAGGCTAGTGATATGATCTGCATTGAAGTGGTAAAGTCAACCAAAACAGAAAAGAAGTTAAGGTAAACCTTAAATAAACTTGAAGAGCAATGGGAGGTGGAGAAATGGACCACTAGAGCTAAACAGGTCACCATCAAGGAACTTGAGGATAAGATCATAGCCTTGGGGTCCAGTCTCTTAGATGAATCCTAGGTTAAATCCTTGATATCAAAGAGGACAATGAGATAGATCATCTAAATAAGTAGCTAAATATGCCCACCACCAAGCCAGTCTAGACTATTGAAATAAAGCGGGTTCAACAGGAAAAAGAGTAGATTTATGCCAACTATGTACAACCCAAAAATATAGCAAAAGAGAGGGAAAATAAAATCAACAGATTTCAAATGTAGATATCATCCCTGAAACTACAAAAGGAACCCCTGAGTCCTCATTTCCCTGCTTAGACATCTACTCCAAAAGCAAAAGAAGGAAAATAGCCTACAACAAAAGTAGACCAGAGTCTAAAAGAAATTGAGAAGAAGGTTGCAGATAAAGGCGTGATTGATGTGATGGATGAAGACACTCTGATTCAGCAATCATTCGAGCCACCAATTCATGATCTAGATCATAAATATTAAAATATCAAAGAATTGGAGGCCAAGGTGAATAAAAAAGATGGAAGAATATTGGAAACAAAGGGATAAATCAGTAAAAAGGAGGATGACCTTGAAGATGCAGAATATGAAGTAAATGAGCTTAAAAGTCAGATTGCCAAGTTTAATTTAGATGTTGAAGGGGAATATTTACTCATAGGGAAAAGTCAGTCTTTGTGGGATAAAATTCAATTATTCATGAGCAAATGGAACTACTGTGAAGTCATAAAAGATGAGTAAGAAACGTATAAATCAACGAAAGAGGAAGCAAAAAAGAGTTGAAACATAAATAGGGAAAATGCACGAGTAGGTAAGGAAAATAATTGACTATTTTAATTGTAGAAATAAAAGACAATTGGAGGAGCTACAAATTGAAAATAGAACATAACTAATTAAGGTGTTCAGGTAGATGGTACTGAAGTAGACCCTGCTAAAAACACAACAAAATAATATAAGGTCATTAGTGGAGTCATAAAATTGGGACTGCCATACCCTTGGGATGGCAATGGATAATTTTACTCCAAGGAGGAATATCAAGCTAAGTTAACCAAAAAAAGAAATGAAATACCTCAAACTGATGAATTAGAGGGAGTGATAAGTGGAGACCAAGTTATTGACAGGCTAAACCATGAATTTCAAATTTGGATTAGATTGAGGACTTCACTTAAGAATTGAGGCCCTTATCATATGAAAATAACACAAAGGATGGAATATTCCTAGAAGCATTGGAGACATATCATATCCCCATAGGAAAATACTAGAAAGCAACGATTAAATTATCATAAAGTAATTTTTCCACCTCAAGGACAGGCCACAGGATAGATTTCCATCTCTACTTAGAGGCAACCTATTGGTCAACAAATCCCAAAAGTGTTAGCTCAGTTTGTAGGTAAACCAACTCCTTTAGCTTTTATGCAAGATGGAGGACAGGTCCATGTTTAGATGATGCACCAGATGATGGGTCAGACGAGGATTCCCCCATGTCATTGAAATGTACAACCCAAAGTCTACATGAGAGGACAAACATCTCCAACCAAAGGAAAAAAGAAGCGCACAAGTAAGAAGAAAAGTTAAAAAGTGAAATCCCTGTTAAAAGCAGATGTAAAGTTAAAAGTAAAAAGTGACAAGCTTGAAAATATGTTACAAAGCAGTTCAAACTAACATAATTCAGTTGCAATTCTAAGGCTATATAATGTAATATAGGTTCATAACTCGAGGATGGATATTTTTGGAGCCCCTCTCATATAGTTGAGTCGGTGTACTATTTTTCCATGTAATTAGATTCTATGAGATTAATATTACAAAGTAATTGCAGAGAAGTTATTTTCGTGAAATGGTTTCTTTGTCACATTTTTTCCATGTCTATTCTATTCTATGTATATCTTCTCACGAGATGGTAATAAAGCTTTGAGAAGCGAGTTCATTGTTATTCGTGTTGTCAATATAGATTATGTTGAATGATGAAGTTTCTAGCAGGGATTTCATTTTATTGACCTCTGGTCCTATTTCATTAATCCGCACGTGAACTAGTTGTATCCTTAGTGTTCATTTACTGTGGTTTCTATATATATTATGTTTCCAAGAAATTCATAGAATCTCATGAGATAATTACATTTTGTCATAAATTATTGAATTCTTTAATTAAAGGTTAGTATGTTAATTCTTCCATTAAATACCATAGAATTGTCCTACAGGTGCTTCTGGTGTTTAAATATGTTTCCATATTCTAAAGTCCATATTCATTTACATTAAAAGCACTGCAATACTTTACAAGATCGCCCCCAAATGATGTTACCTATTCAAAGTCACTTCATAATCCTTTAGTTACAGAGAAATTCAAGAAATAAATTCATATCTAAAAACCTCACACAAATTTATCTTAATATATTTAAAGTTTGAGCATTTATCATGTCCTAGTGTTTAATATCTCCAACCTAGTATGCCTAAGGGACTAACATGAAAAGTGGAACTGTTGTCGGGGACGAAGGATCAAAAAGTATTTTCCTCAGGTATGACAAAGTAAAGATATGATTTATGCATAGTGAAAGAAGATCAAACAAATTTGGTTGAATATTTTCACCTAGATACTGCATTGAAGCAAGCTGGGTCTTGGTAAGAGACATACTAGATCAAATCCATAGTCTAAATATTTTTTGACCCTTCCTAATACCAGAACTTGCTGGATAAATCTCCGTATAGTTTAGAACACTTGGGAGAAAGGTAATCCTTGTGCACATTCCCCTTTAATATCTTCTGCTATTTAAAAACAAGAAAATGTAGAAGATTTAAATAATAAGAGGAATACTTAAAAGAATCCAGGAACTCCTTTAAATCCAGGAGCCTCAATTTTCTTTTTTATAACCCTTTGCAAGAACTTCTATCCTTGACCAACCTAACATTCAACCTTAAGAACTCCTATTACACCTTAAGGTCATAATGTCATCCTACAACACCTTATGGATCAAAGAACAAGAGGTCCACCTCCACCTGTAAACTCTTGGGTGGCTGCCATATATGGTCCATTAAATATTCCTAACAACCTTCATGATATCCTTGAGTGCTTTTTCCAAAATATGATGGAGAGAAAGCTATAAAAACTGAGGCACACATGGCTATGTTTCAAGACTTTACTGAGAATATTTATATGGAAAATAATAATGTGTTTATGACATTGTTTGTCCAAAATTTAGAAGGTGAGGTGAGGAAATGGTTCGAGAGCCCTACCAGTAAATTCTTTAAATGCCTGGTCTTCCCTGGAAACTGCATTCATGAGGTAGTGGGGTGAAAAGAGAGATCATAGTACTTCCTTAAGGAAAAATAATGGGGAAACAACTGAGGAATTTAACAAAACATTTAACAAGATATACAATAAGATCCCTCAATATATTAAACCTTCACAAGCAATTACTAAGGTAACACATGCAAGAGATTTTGAGTCATAATTTGTTGTGATCCTTAGAGAAAAGAGGTCTACAACTCTTTTGAGTATGCAAGATGATGTTGTAGATGTGAAGGGAAACATGATTGCCTCATGCAGGATAAGATAAAAACATGATTTAGACAAGAAAAAGCCTAAATACGAGGCTGGTACCTCTTGTAAGAACAAAGAAAATCAAGATGAGAAAATAGAAGAGAGGTCAAATATTCATAGAGGTTTGTCTAATAAACTTACTAGACTTGAGATTGAAAGTAATAATGCAAATAAAAATCCATTAGGCATAGGTCAAATAAATCCAAATCACTATAGAATACCTTTCAATTCTCAAATCATAAATAGAGAAAGAAGAAATGAAGATCCTCCTTTGTAGTTGTTGGAACACTCTTAAACTAACCCAAGTTCACACAACATCATACCAACAAAAACCCCAAATACCGACTCGTAAGGGTTGTAACCCTTTTAAAAACATCTACGGAGCAGATGAAGTCTCACCCAAAGTACCTATGGGATTTGCAGGAACTAGGTTTTTGCACTAGTGAAGGAGAACCTCACCATATAAAACATTGACAAGATTCACTATGACAGATCAGAAACTGCGATGGTGATCCACATAAAAATCCACAACATTAACCGCATTCATAACAACATAAATAACCAGTGTGGTGTCATTTCATTCACTTATTCATTCATAGTTACTTCTTCATGCATTAATAAACAACAAGAAACCATCACATACACACATCATGCATAATAGACACCATAATTTAATGTAGAAACCCAAGATGGGAAAAAACCACAAAAGTGCTCATTTATTTTAAAGAGTCGCAGCTTGAACACTTATATCCTATTCACACAACCTAAAGACATTTCCCCAAAACTCCATTACATCATATCTGCAAACACAACCTGCAAATTGATCTCATGCTTTGCGACTCAACTTAATCTTAGACAAAACAATACTTCATTCATCAACACAATATAAAGATTCACGATCTTCTGCAAAACTGGATAACTTGCTAACATGAAAAAAACCGACCCATTACATATTTATATGCTCTAATGGTCATTTTTACATCCTGCACCCACTACTCGATCCCATAAATGTAAGTGGAAAAAAACTCTAACCAACAAACCAACATTTTAGTTGGACTTTATCAAAATGGTTGGTCTTCCTCGATCTTTTCCTAAAACTTTAGAGTTGACCACTTCCTTTCCCATTCTATTGTGGCTCCATTCATATGTCGAATGAAACTTAAAAAATGGTACCTGTTATAACTAGATCTTGTTCTTAGTTTATCTATTCTTTTTGTCCTAATTTTCAACTGTTGGTTTAAAATCATTTTACATTTTATGTTGATTTTAAGAATTTTTGACAATCAGTGATTTTTGTTGGATTTAATGCTTTTAATGGTTGAATTATTTCATTATTTTAGATTTAAGGTAAGGTTTGTCTTTTGGGCTTATTAGTTAATATGTATATCTTTAAGCTTTCAAAAACTTATAATAAAATTTTATTCCAAGTTTTGCTTTATAATCTAACCCTCATTTTTGAGTCCTTTGTCAAATATTTTCATGAGGAGATTCCCGTAGCAGCTCTGTTTTTCCTGTTTTTGTCATTATCATTGGGACCGGATTACGAGGTGATGGAAACGAATTTTGGAAAACAAAAAGAGGTTTTTGTCCACAACAGACACATTCACAAAAACTCTCTCATTTTTGCAACAACTATTATCTTTTGAGAGATTCAAATTCATCCGATAGTGGCCTATTTTCAGGGTTTGAATTATTTAATAATTTCCTGTTTTAGTCACAAATTTCCAACACGTATTCCGATCAATTTAAGGGGTATTTTTAAAAACCAAGAGATTTTTTTGTTCATAACAGACTCATTTAAAGAAACCTCTCTCAGGTTTTGCAGATGTATCTCATATCGAGAGATATGAAGGCGTCTTTGAGACCCAAATTTTCAGAAATTCGCCAAATTTCCCCAAATCCGATTTGTTATTTTTGGGTTAATTGTCTGTAAAGATTTTGAGTTATCATGTAACTAATTGATGTAACTGTTTCAAATTTCGATCTAGAAGGTAGTTATGGAACTACTCTACCTTTGTAATGATAAAAGGAAGACAAACATACAGTTTTGGGGTTGGAATTTTCACTGAGGAGAGGCTTTTGGAGCTTTGATATATCAAGCTAGCACTTATAACTCTTATGTAACTGGATGACTGTTATTGATTATATATAAAATGATAATCCCTTTTACCTGTCATGCTTTTTCATTTATGATCTGGTTGATTACTCAGCCTACAATTTCATTTCCTGTTTAAAGGTTTTATTCATGTAAATGCTTGTAGCCTGTGGGTGAAATTAGTATTTCATGTGTAATGTTTATGGCTTATTGGGATGTGTTTAATCCCTAGTTTATCTAACTTGTGCATGATTCAGTTTTGTATTAGCTTGTGATTTTTTATTACCTCCTTGCCGATAAAGTTTTAAACCAAAACCCTAAAAACCAATTTCATTCTATTTCTTTTGAGATTGTGTTAGCTTGTTCTTGTGGTTGTCTAGGAACAATTTCTAGCACTAACAGTACCAAAAATAACCAAATCAAACCCAGAGCCATAGGTCCCCAACACTCACATGCGGCTTGTCTCGATCCACTTCAAACTGAAATCGTTAGTGTGTTTAACTACAACGCATAATACTTTTACCAACACAGAGATATGCATACAACGACTATGACACAATATATATATATATATTTTTCTATTATATGTAATTTTAGTGGAGGGAAGTATGACCATCCTTATAATTTTTCAGCCGAATCCCATTCACTAACCCTTCTAGGGGATACCCATCTAACTTTTGCAACTAAACTATGCCCCCCTCAGTAATGAAATTAACAATGTATGGACCCAACCAGTGTTTTTGAAACTTACTAGGATGCTTTAGAAACTTGCTGTCATAGAGGAGAACTAGATCCCCGTGCTTAAATTGCTTCTTCTCAATATGTCTATCATGCCAAGCCTTCTATCACTCTTTCTCCACTTGTTGGTGAAACCATGCAAGAACATGACCCCCCTCTAGCTGGAGTAACTGCAACAACCTTTCCTTGACAACACTAGTATTAGACATATCGCTGAAAGGAACTATCCTCATACTAGGCACAATATATTCTATGGGCATGACAAGTTCAACTTCTTGTCCATAAACTAACTTGAATGGGGTCTTCCTTGTTAGCTTCTTACATGTGGTTCAATAAGCCCAAAATATGGCATGGATTTTCAAGTCCTAGTTGTCGCGGTTCACATTACAAACTTTAGTCAATGCATTCTCCATGATTTTATTAAAGTCCTCAATATTTTCATTCGCGTACAGATGATAACGAGTACTTTTCTATGGTGTATTTGAAATTCCTCTATCAGTGCTTCATTGGTTTTATTAACAAAAAGTGTACCTTGGACACTTAGTAACACTCTGGGACATCCAAACCTGGTAAGCACATTCTCAAACAAAAATATTGCAGCTTCTCGTTGCTGTACAATCCTTCACAAGGGTAGCCTCATCCCATCTAGTTAAATAATCAGTCATAGTGATTATGTATCTGGCACCTGTTCTTTTTCTTGGTGTGTCGATGGGTCCCAAAAAATATACAACCCAATTATCGAATTCTTGCAATGTTACGTAGGTAACTAGAGGCATTTCATCCGATCATGATGGATTTCCCGTCCTTTGGTAAGTGTCGTAGATATTGCAATATTCAAATGCATCCCAATGTAATGTGGGCCACTACAATCCATCTTGTAGTATATTTTTTGCAGTTTCTTTCCCTGCATAGTGGCCTCCTACCACCCCCTAATTGGATTTTGCTAAAATTAGTGGTCTCTCATGTTCTAAAACACAACGACGTAGAAGCTCATCCGGTCCCATTTTGTACAATTGTCTAGCTATTAGCTATAGAACTACATATTTTACAACTAACTGTTCCTTTTGTACTATGTTGTATCCTTCTGGTGCCTTTCTCATAGTAAAAAATGTATAATGTATTCATAATAGTTATCCACCATGTTTACCACAAAAAGTTGTGCATCTGATAGATTTTCATTCAGGTTAGTCAGCTCTTCCGCTGTCTCTAACTGCGACAGGTGATTAGGACCAGCATTCAGTCTCCCTGGCTTTACAACAATCTCAAAGTCGAATTCTTGGAAGAGAAGCAACCAATGGAAGATATTACCCCCCAACACTAACTTATTGACCAGGTACTTAAGTGCATAATGGTCTGTAAACATCTTAAAATAACCACCCAATAAATAATATCAAAGCTTATGTAATGCATACACCATGGAAAGACCTCCTCTCTTGGTTGTGGTATAATTCTTTTCAATGGTTGACAACTTCCTACTGGAAAATGAAATTGGATAGTCCATAAACATTTCACTTGGTTCTGCCAACACCGCACCAAGAACAACCAATGCCACATCCAAATGAACATGGAATTCCTTTCATGAATATGAAAAAACCATAATGGGAGATGAAACCATCTTATCTTTTAATATGTTAAGGCTCTTTTGACACTCCTCATTCCACTGAAACTTTATGTCTTTCTTCAACAACTTCTCCATCGGGGTAGTGATTTCAATGTAACCCCTAATAAACTTATGATAATAGCATGTATGCCCGAATGTAGTTCTCAATTACTTGACTGAAATATGTGGAGGAAAGTGAACAACAATAACAATCTTTGCCTAATCCATCAATATCCCTTCTTTGCAAACTACATGGCTTAACAAGATGCAAAAAAGTGCATAAAATATGCACTTTTTCAAGTAAAGAAATTTGAAATTGTCTGCAATACTCTAACATCAATCGAAGAATTTCAATATGGATATTGATCAACCCATATACTGTCTAATCATCAAAGTAAACCTCTAGGAATTTATGAATAAATTCTTTAAATGTAGAAAAAAATATCCTAGAAAATACAACCCAACCTCTAGGGCATTACCATATATTGAAAGAATCCCCACTCTGTCGCAAAGGTAGTTTTATGGTGGTCTTCATTTTCTATTCTAATATGATGGTATCTAGAAATCCAATCAGTGAAAGAGTATACCTCTTGTCCTCCAATGCTCTCCAATACCTCATCTATAAAAGGCATGGGGAAGGGATCATGTAGGCATACATTATTTAATTTTTGTAGGTCAACATAGATACAGACTTCCATAGTTTTCTTGTATTGAATGACCATAGGACATATCCACTCTAACTCTTTGATAGGTTCAATAATTCCTACATCCAACATCCTATTGAGCTCTATTTTAACCTTTTGTTTATACCTCGGGTTCAATCTATATTGTATCTACCTAATTGGTTTGGCATCCAGTTTTAAGGGAATCTTCATCTCTCCCAAGTATCCAACAATTTCCTTCAACTTGGATAAATTTTTTGGGAACACGTCTTGAAACTCATGTCGTAGGTCGGTAATCTTCTCAACAGTCTCATCATCCCAATAATCGCTGACATTTGCAAACTTTGTATTTTTAGGGGAATTGATATTTACCTTTTTAATCTTTAAGGGATTCAAAAATATGTCAAATGATATTCCAGGTCCCTCTAATGCTTGGATTCCTTCAGATTCTGGAATATGAATGTCCCGTGGATTGTCATCTTCAGGTTCTCTTGATATACAATAATGCTCCATCAAATTATGGATTGTGTAGTCCACTGTGGTGGGATCGACAAAGGTACCGAGTTCTCTTTAAATTTTTTGGCCTTGTTCACTTGAAGGGATGCATCAATTGAGGAAATTTCATCAGTATAACTAAAAGTGTGTTTGAAACTATTGGAAAGATCATCCCATTCTATCGTTCCTCGTTGTAGTTATAGAGATATATACGAAATTCTTGGTATCATATCCAACATATGTATAAACATGTGCACCCATTCCTGCTTTGGTACAACTTTCCATGCCATAATGCAAGCATTGATATGATTGATAAGACTTGTCAACCCTGTATACTTCTCATCAACATAAGGAAATCCTTTACAAAATCAAATCTCTAACAATATTCGACACTATGACCAGACTGAGATAGACTATTTATGGACATTCCACCACCTCACTGGGGTAGCCTTCAGAGTCACGTCTAAGGCTAGCAATTGTTGTTCTTGTGGAACCTTAATCTCAAAATTGACAAGAAATGCATCCAAGTTAGGTAACCCTTCATATGTAGGAAAATTACATACCTCAGTACCCACTCATCTTAGTGACTTCATCATCTGAGCACACTTCCACATAGAAGCTTTGTATAGTCAATTTTTCCAGTTTTCCAGTGCTTCTCCTGAATCGAGAAAACATGAGATGACGCTTCTCTAGCTCAACTTACCATTAGATGTTGGATTAATATAGTCATCTAGTTAAGAAGAAATGTTGTAGATGTTATCCATATTTCCCTCATGATATTCCCCTCGAACATGTTCCACGTACCATTGTCCTTCCAACAGATCC
The DNA here is from genome assembly GCA_001517045.1 of Pseudotsuga menziesii. NCBI lineage: Eukaryota > Viridiplantae > Streptophyta > Pinopsida > Pinales > Pinaceae > Pseudotsuga > Pseudotsuga menziesii. The sequence goes on from LPNX010175439.1 coordinate 323,954, forward strand.
AATGGTGCAACTACCCTCATCTCAGAATATTCGAATGACAGAATCCTCTTCTTGAAGTTGATTATGGTATGATTTCAATGGCTAAGTCGATACCCAAGAGTGTTGGATACATATTTGTGTCATCGATGATTTCTATTACTTCAAAATATGCTTAAGTTTGGATTCCCTCCACTTTGTCAGGAACTCTCGACAGTTGACCAACTGGAGGAACTTTCAGTTGATTCTCCAACCGAAGTTGGATAGGGGACCATACTAGCTTTGGATTCCCCACACTCTCCCACATTTACTTCTTTAGAATGTTGACATCTAAGCCTAGATCAAGTATAATGAAATCCATATCATAATCTCCAATTTGAGAGTTCATGTGGAGTTCACATCTGATCTTTCTTCTTTTATAATTATGGTTAACAACCTTTTCTTGTTATATATATTCTTCAGGTCCTTCTAACAAACTAGATAGTTTTGCCAATGCATTTTCATCTTTACTAAGGCCAAACAACTTCTCAAGAAATTCTTCAAAGTACTTACCTTTCACGTCGAATTCTCTTGGATGGACCAGTCAAAGTGGGGAGACATGTTGTAGACAGGCCCCTCATCAAATATTAGGAGAAAATTCATAGTTGAAGCTCCATTATCTCCTCCCATAAACTCATTTCGGGTCTCAAAGAAGATCCCTTTCTCTTTCTAGACATCAAAGGTACCCATCGTTGTGTTGTTAATCGAATTCTTGAATTCTTGAACCCTATAGATGACTCATTTTGTCTTCTCCTATCACAAATACTTCTTTGGTCACTACAGTGACAGTCGGTGGATTTTCTGGTGGCTCAACCGTAATCTTTTGAACATTCTGATTGGAATTCTAAAGATGATTCTAATTTTGATTGGTCTTTGCTTTCCACTTCGCAATAAGTTGCAGACAATCTTCAAGGGTATGGTCCAACACTTTACAAAATGAACATGTTGAAGTCAGATTAGGAATTCCCTCTCATAATTCAATGGATTTCCACAGTTATAACAGATTAATTGACCTCTACCCCAACCAAATACTCCTCTTTCCCTTCCATGCAATACATCGCTAGGGTGATTAAAATATGCAATCACTCATTCAACTTGGATTTTATCACCACCCTTAATAAGGTATGTACCAAATCCATGTTCTTGGAACAAATGATATGCTTGGAAGTCCTTTTCATCATGTCCAACAAATTGACAGAACTTGAAATAAATTCTTGTAGGGGTACATACTATTTTCTATAGATATAATAATTCTTTATACCAGTGTCCTTGAGTTTGGTAGAATCTACACCATGGAATTCTTGATTAGCTAAGTGGGTTCATTGCTCTAGCAGTAAGGTATTTGTGGAAAGTAAGATCCCGATCCTTGTGATGTCATTTAGTATTACATATCATACACCAGATTTGTTCACAAATCTCTTTTCCTTTCTTGATGTACTAAATTTGAAGTGATATATTGGCTAACTGCGACTGAATCTAATCCACACCGACACTATTTTCTATGATTGGTGAAGATTCCAACTTCATAGAGAGCTCTAATTCCTTAGAATGAGACACAATCTTGTGCTGCATTAAAGGTACTCAAATGTGTGGTAATAATGTAGTTATGAACCACTCTTTATGTTTCACATTAGACATGCATAAAATCACCCTAACCATTGAAGTTTCGAATCTATGGTTGAATTCCCACACCAACTTAGTCGGTGATTGCTTGATCTCCTTTAATTCCGTGATGCATTTCGGTTCGGACTTAGGCTTCTTGAACTCATTGGTTAGACCAAATTTTATCTCATTTAATGTCTTTTAAGAAGACCCAATAGTAACAACATAAAACTTCATGTACCAATCTAATGCACGATCCCTAAATGTTGTGATCATCTGGGCCCTTTTTATGGCCTCATCCTGGATTTATCGAATAATCCATATAGATTCACACATAAACCAATGATGCTTTGGGTTTTGTGACCCATTTCCATTGAAAGGTAGTTTCATATCATCCCTAACCATTCTTTGCCTCTGGGGTACTAATGAACTTGAATTTGGAGATGTACGACTAGGAACCTTACTATTGGATGTACCACTAGGAACCTTACTATTGGACGTACCACTATTTTGGATATTATTATTATTCTGATTTGCTGGAAAACATTGTGATAAGATTTTTGATTTTACCTTGGTTTCTGGGGATGTACATGGGGTCATGGGTATGTCACAGCCTTGGTTATGGTGTAGATATTCCTCTTCCTCTAAAATAAGTTAGTAGTATTCTTCCTCATCAAAAGACTCCTCGTCGATACGTGGCATCAATTCATAGTCTCCCCTCTCAATACACTGAAACTCTCTATCTTGGTCATAGTCCTTCTCTTGTTTTATCAGAATATATTCCCACTCCTCAGGAGGCCACACTCTTCGCCAGTATCACTTATTTCTCCTTGGATAATCTCATCTCATTTTGCACGTTCTCCCTAGACCCTCTTCCAATCGATACCCATTCCTTCCATGTACTATGTATTTACTCAACAGAGTTCATCTTCAGAATCCCCTTTTCACACAAAAGAATTTTAATCCATAGTTTTAAAGATTTCAAGTACCTACCTTATGGCCTCGAAATAACTCCCACTCTGCTTCTCTATATGATTTGACAGTATCCACGACAAATTTAGTGATATAACCTTCTAAAATTCTATCAAACCTAAGGTCTACATCCATTGATATCTTGTTATAAACACACTTTAGCCATTGGAGCAACTATGGTGTTTAGGTCTCAAGGTCACCTTCTTTGAAAATTCTATTCTGGAATGTCAACCTTGACAACCACTCGTTTAACAAAATAGGAAATTCGCTAAATCTTTTTTGGTGAATATCAAAGTAGGCATATCTTCCCAGCTTTTGGCCTAGAGTCAATCATGGATATTGATTTTCTTCTTGAGCAAATAAATGCCTTCTGATCTAACCACACCTCAATATGAGGTTTTTTTCGATGCCACATAAATATTTCCCATTCACAATGATCCCGGTCCCAACAACAGAACCATTTGTTGGCACTGTCTTAAACTAACCTAGGTTCATAGAACATCATACCAAAAAAAACCCAAAGATACCATACCGAAAGGGTTGTAACCATTTCGAAAACACCTGGAGAAGATGAAGTCTCACCTGTAGTACCTATGGGAATTGCAGGAACTAGGTTTCTATAGTAGTGAAGGGGAACCTCTCCTTATAGAACATCGATAATATTAACTACAATAGATCAGATCTGTGACAATGATCCACAGAAAAATCCACGACATTAACCACATTCATAACAACATAAATAACCAGTGTGGTGTCATTTAATTCACTTATTCATTCATAGTTACTTATTTATGCATTAAGAAATAATAAGAAACCATCCAATTACACACATCATGCACAATAGACACCAATTTAATGTGGAAACCCAAGATGGGAAAAAACCAAAAAATCTCTCGTTTATTTTAAAGAGTAGTAACTCAAACGATTTAAGTCTATAAACATAGCCTACAAAAATTTCCCCAAAAATCCATTACATCATCTCTGCACACACAACCTACAGATCAATCTCATGCTTTGCGACTCAACTTAATCTTTGACAAAACAATACTTCATTCATAGAAAAAATACAAAGATTCGTGATCTTCTCCAAAAGTGGCTAATTGGATAACCCCAAAAAGCCCGACCCATTACATATTTATAAGCTATAATGGTCGTTTTTATATCCCATTCCCACTACACGATCCCATAAATGTAAGTGGAATTTTTTTTAACCAACTAACCAACCTTTCAGTTGGACTTCATCAAAATGGTTGGTCTTTTCAATCTTCGCTTAAAACTTCAGAGCTGACCACTTCTTTGACCATTTTTTTGTGTCTCGATTCACACATCGAACAAAAATTCAAAACTGGTATCTAAAATAAACAAAACAAAACTAGAGCCAACAACAACCCCCTGTTAGAGAGAATAACACAAATAATAATAAGCATGCATATTTGCCTCCCGACGAGGAGTATATAGAACCACGTAAAGAGATCCTTTGGATCGAGGATGATAATGATACAATTCAAATGACACACAAATATTATAAAAAATATTTAACAGAGGATATATATGAAAGTAATGAATAAATCAAAATAAAGTACAATCTCAGGCCTAGGAATTTTGTCCCAAATCATAGACAAGATTCTCCTCAAAGAAATGTCCTTGTTAATAAAAGAAATGATGAAAGTCATGAAGTTCATAATTATAATAGGAAATCTTCTAGTCCTTAAAATAAGAATTCTAAGTCTATGAAACATGAAGTACAAAATAAATATGAACCTCCACTTTCATAAAAGATTAGAACCTAAAAAAAGAGTACAAGAAAAGATGCAAATTTCTTTTGATATTGAACATGATATTTCCAAAATAAATATTCTAATACCTCTGTCAGAGGTAGAAGAAAATCGTGTTTATAAAATACAAATTGAAAGAGTCATAAATTTGAATGGGACAAATATTCCTCTTGATACATTAAATGTAGCAGATGAAAGTCTTACAATTTCAGTAGGTCATGCGGTTGAAGAAGAGAAAGATGAACATACAAACCCTTTTACATTACTTTGAGTGTACATGGAAAGTTATTACATAACTATATGTTAGATTCAAGAGCCTCACATAACCTTATTCCAAAGGTCATTATGGAGCAATTAGGCTTAGATATTACTAAACCATATCATGATTTGTATAGTTTCAATTCTAAAAAAGTGAAATGTATGGGTATGATTAAAAATTTGGTGGTAACTTTAGCTCATTTTCCTACAAAGAGAATTGTAATGTATGTAGTAGTAGTAGATGTTCCTACAATATATGGCATGATGTTGTCATGAAAACGGGATAAAAAAATGTGAGGAACTATGGAAATGGACATGAAGTATGCTACAGTTCCTATGTTTGCAGGAGAAACTAGAAGATTGTACATAAGGCTATATTTTCCTATGTGATTAGTGATAAAATAAGTCCCATAAATTATCATGTATATACTTTGGAAGTTGATATGGGATGTTGTATATTAGATATGGATGAGGGGTATTATGATTATATGTCTATAGAAGTAGCTATTAAAATGGATCCCTTATTTCCATATCATATTTGGAGGATGTATTTTGATGGATCATCAACCAATGGAGAATCAAGAGCAGAAGTGGTATTCATATCACCAAATCAAGAAGAGATTCTTGTGTCTTTCAAGTTAAATTTTGATACTACTAACAATGTTGCTGAGTATGAGGCCATCATATCAGCATTATAAGCTACTAAGAAGATGGGGATTGCACTGATTCCTGTCTATGGAAACTCAAAATTAATAGTGCAATAGATTAGAAATATTTACCATACTAAATACCCCAAGATGAGAGCATATAGAAATCAAGTGTGGGATTTAGTAGAAAATTTGTTTCATGCTTTTAATATAACTACCATTTGAAGAGAACTAAATCAAAAGGTAGTTTCCTTAGATGTAGCAACAAGTGCTTTCAAACCTCCCTTTGGGCCTAGGCTGAAGCATGTTAGTTTTTATTTAGATATGATTAGTTTATCTAGGATCTTTATTTGAAGGAATCAAAAGTACAACAATATGCATAAGATATAAAATATACACGATACATCAAGATTTTCACTGGGGAAACCATAAAAGAGAAAACCCTGCAAACTTCTTCATAATAGTAAGATGATCAAAATAAGTAACAAGAAGTATTCATCAACTATATTCCTCTCTTCCCTTTTCTATCTCTCTCTCTCATGCAAACTTGAGAGTGTGAGGTGTGTATACATGAGGGAAAATGCCTCCTTATTTATACCCTTTCAACTCATTGACTAAACACAATACCGAGGCCCACATGTCTTCCCTAACAGGGTCAACTTCTATCAGAGAGGCTCCAAATATACATTACATGATTTTACACTGGGGACTATTTCCTTGACTTACAATGGAGGTTGTACCTTAAGGTCTAGACATAATTAAGACATCCCGCAAGGGGGTAAAAAAATCCCCAATGGGGGTACAACAACATATAATGATAATACACATTACAATATATTTTGAAGTTGCAAATACATCAACACTCCCTCTTAACTAGGAAGGTGTTCTCTCTCTTCATAGTCATCAGTACATCTGGTTAAGTATTCATCGCAGAGTCATCATCACAAAGTCATAGAGTCATCAACATAGCTACTTCCATCATCATCTTATTATTTGATCATCATACCATACTATATGTCCTTAGAAGTTTCTACAGAGCCAACCCTTTTTCATGCTGGATGTAGGCCTAGTCCTCTGCTAGGTCTTCATCACATCTCAAGCAAGACATCACATAGGAACAGTACATGACTTTCTTTACATTGCCATGAAAATAACATGCATCTTATGCCTTCTTATCATTGTATCCAGATCATCTCTTTTGTCCTACACAAGAAAAAAACAAAACAAACAAAGCATCCATGGTTGACCTGCATTCTATCAGAGAACCACCTAGTTTCACCTCTTGTGTTTCGTGACCTTATCATCTCAACATGGGAACACAAATATATGGACATATATATAAGGACTAATTACGACCCAACAACCTGCTGCATCATGATCTTTATGTTCTAGGTCAACCTCAAGGGATTACATTTGAAAAACCTGCATCCAAGATATTTTCCGTTTAGATAACCTTCGGGGCGTATTATATCCAAGTAACCTGCATACCACACCAGGTCTCATTTTTACACTCAGACAACCCACAGGGTGTATTACATCTGAATACCCCATGTATCAGGCCAGGTCTCATTTTTACATTCAGATAACCCGTCACAGGAATGATTATGTCCAAGGATAACCTACAAGATTCACCACCAGGACTGATTACATCCGAGGACAACCTACAGGACTGATTACATCTAAGAATTTTGCTGCAACATGATTTTTCCTACTCGGACAACCTGTCTCATTTACCATGTGACATATTATGCTTCTGTAACATATCAGGACTGATTACATCCAAGGATAACCTACGAGCTTCGCTAGGACTGATTACATCCAAGGATAACCTACAGGGTGGATTACGTCTAAGCAACTTACGAGATTCGACGAGATTTTATGCTCACACAACCTTTCTCTCTAGCTATGCTAGAACACATCACTACCACTTTCGAGGGATCTCGTTCTGGATCACACCAAGTCTTTATCTAAAGTACCCAAACTTCACTCTCACAAGAGTCTTAGTCAACACATTGGCTATCTGCTCCTCCGTTTCCATGTACTGGAGCTGCACTGGTCCTCTGCACCATATCCCTAATATAGTGGAACTTGATCTCGATGTGCTTCGACTTGTCGTGGAACAAAATATTTTTTAATAGCGTCACATAACTCTAGTTGTCGCAAAATATACAAGTAACATCCAAGTGGATATCAAACAAGTCAGATAGTAGTTTTTGAAGCCACACTGCTTCACAACTAGCCTAGCAAGCGCCAACATACTCTGCCTCGGTTGTACTCAACGCCACACATGATTGCTTCCTGGTGAACCGGGAGATCATGCCAGATCCAAAAATGAAGCAACAACCAAAGGTGCTCTTATGGTCAGTGGTGCTTCCTACCCAATTTGAATCGACATAACCATGTAGGTTAATCTTCCGATTCACATCATATTTGAGCCCATAATCCACTGTAACTTTTAGGTACCTCAGTATATTATTTTCATCTATCAAGTGAACATGTCTCGGATCCATTAGGAACTGGCTTAGGGTGTTCATCGCAAAGCATATGTATGGTCTCATATTCATTAGATTCATCAATGAGCCAATCATCCGATGATACATCGTGGCATCGACCTTCTCGGCTAAAGCATCACTCAGAAGCTTCAATATAGATTCCATAGGTGTGGCCATTTCCTTGCAGTCCATCATTCTGAATATCTTCATAATATCCATTGCATATAATTTTCTTTGACCAAGGAAGATCCCATATTCACTCTACCACACTTCCATTGCTAATAATTAGTGCATCATACCTAGGTATTTTATCTCGAACTCTGTAGCAAGTCTCCTCTTTGCATCTGTAATTAGTTCCTCTTCGCCCATTAGAAAGAAGTCATCGACATATAGCAGGACTATCACTAGTCTTCCATATTCCACCTTGAAGTAGAGGATAGAATATTCTTTACTCTTGGTAAATCCCAAGCTCATCAGGAAGCTATCCATCCTATCATACCATGTCCTCGGTGCTTGTTTCAATCCATATAAGGCCTTCTTCAACTTGCACACATGGGTCTTCCTATCACGTGTCTCAAATCCCCGTGGTTGTTCCACGTACACTTCCTCCTCTACTACACCATTCAAGAAATATGTCTTGACATCCATCTGATGTAATTTCAATTTCATAACTGCTGCCAAAGCAAGTATGGTACTAATGGAAGTGTACCTTTCCACGGGTGCAAAAGTCTCTTCATAGTCTATTCCTTCTTTCTGTGAGAATCCTCGTGCTACGAATCTCTCCTTATATTTCCCGATGTTGCGATCTGCATCATGATTGATCTTGTAGATCCATTTTGAAGTCACAACATACTTCTTTTTTGGTATCATAACTATCTCCCAGACATCATTCTTCATGATCGACTGATATTCCTAGATCATCGCATCCTTCCATTATTTATTTTCTATAGCCTCTTCATTGGTGGAAGGTTCTTTGTCAATTATGTCACACTACAGAGACACATAGCTATTGTATGGTGTCCCCCCCTCTCTCTCTCTCTCTCTCTCTATGTATTCCCTATGGAGTGCCATACCTTTCAGCTTCTCATATGATCTCTTGTGCCCATGTTGGTTTCCTCTTGTGGGAGTCCTTCTCAAGGAATGTCTCTACCGACTCTTGTGGTTCTGCCATGTCGTGATATTCATGGTCCTTTGAAATTGCTTCTCCAATTTCCATATCTTATCCTCTCAACTCTTCAGGTTCCTCGACCTCCTGAATGGGTGTCGTCTTGGATCTGAAGTATGCTGAGTATTCATCAAAGGTTACATCTCTACTGATTTCGATCTTCTTGAATCCTAGGAAGTATATTCGGTAAATATTCTCAGATGGATGACTTCTAGTTTCTCTCTTGAGAAATCCTATTTAGCAGTCTTATTGTCAAGTACTCGATGAGGAGTGTGATTCTGTACATATGTTAGTGCTTAGACTTGCACACAAGGTTGTGGAAGGTGAACCCTGAGGTAACAATATAACCACTTTAAGAAAGGGATCTGGATTCTTCCTTTCTAGAGAGGGATCTTTCACAGATATATAATAAGGCCAAATATAGACATGAATTGAAATTTAGATTGAGTTTGTGGTTGAAACCGGGCAAGTGTAAATTGGGCTACGGGGTCACAAATATGAATGAATTACAAAACAGTTTGCAGGGAAAGATAGTACTCGATTACAATAAAAATTATTTTGGTCTGGTGATAAAAGAAGAAAGATGACAGTCCATCAACACAGAGCATCATAAGGATGAATTCTACATCAATTTTGGTGGGAAATCTTGGTGGAAACCTAGAACAATAGACATAGCATAACAATATGAATTCTGAGCTATTATACACTCATTCTAGATCTAAAGGAAGACATAATGGAAAGTTAAACAAGAACACATACACAGAGAAAGGAAATAACAAACTGTAATTACGAATTTCTCATGAATCTTTGCAACAACAAACCAACATTTGGTTCTGTGATTTTATTAACAATCGATCACACAAAGCATAACACAAAATTCTCATGGGTTCCAACCCTGTCTTCCTCTATTAAGGGTGCATTTATAGCTTCCTAGGATCCCAAGGCCAACCTCGAAATAGAGCCAAAAATAGTTACATAAATGATACCGAAACTTAACAAAATGATGATCAGGCAGATTCGCCATGATCATAAATGAAACAACCAAGCACGCGGGAACACACATGGTAAATTAATTGGAGGATTTGGATAGCTGATAATGACATTTCTGAGATCCTTCAAGCCACCTACAAAAAATTCATCCATGCCCGCATATTTACCAGTGTAAACACCTATGGACCGTTGATCTTTCATAAAGACGCATTTTTAATCGTCGATTTGGAGCTCGCAGGAAATAGACAATGATTTCTAACTTTCCCTTTCTGTCCTTTTCTTTCTTTCCGCATTTTTCTTTCATTCTGCATCGTTGATCTGTGTGGGACTAATTTTCAGCCGTTGATTGTCTGTAGAAAAATTCTAGACCGTATATCTGGCAAAAAGTGGAAAGCAGAATTTCCAGTTTTTGTAAAACACGTTTTTGACTTTTTCGCTTCCGCATTTTTGCCTCTGTCTTTCCGCTTCCGTACTTTTCCAGAAACAAAAAGAGGAACACATTTTTTTAATAAAATGCGATTATGACCTTTCCGATCCCGACTTTCTACTTTCTCCTTTCCGCCTCTACACTTTTTCGGAAAGTGGAAAGCAGAACTTAAACTTTTGTGGACGCGAATACTGACTTTTCCGCCCCGGCTTTCTGCTTCCACCATTTTCATTCCCCATCGTCAATATTTGATAGAAGTGCTCCCGGCTGTCAATATTACGAATATTGGAAGTTGGAAAGTCTATCTTTTATGAACAAATCTTTAAGTTTTCCACTTTTCGCTCTCTGCCCCTTGTTCTTTTCTGAGCCGTTGATCTTCGGCGAAAACCTTTTGAATGGTAGATCTTGGGAGGAAACGTTTTGGATCGTCGATTCTGGAAAATATCGGAAATCAAAACTTCAGATTTTCATGACCAAAAATTGTCCTTTCCTCTTTCTGATACCTTCCCTTCTTCTTTCTTTGTGCACCGTTGATTTGTGCGGGAGCTCGCTGAACCGTCGGATTTTCGTGGAATGTGAAAATCAGAATTTGAAATTTCTTATGGCCAAAACTTAGTATCTCCCACTTCCCAATTTTCGCCCAGATTGCGGAGGCAGAAGTTGGGATTTCCACTTTTTATAACCAAGTTTTAGTCCTTTCCTCTCTTCCGCTTCTGACTTTTCTTGGGAAAAAATGAATGCTAGGCTTCGATGTCTTGTGCTGCGCATCGGGGCCATCCATTTCCTATCAATATTCAGCTAAGGGTGGATTTCTTATTCATCATTACTGGCTAAACCCTTTGCCAATTAGTTAGCCCATAAATGGTGCTAAAAACTGAATCCAACTCGGGATGCTATCCTCCCTACGAGGTAGCAAAGAACTCGTAGATGAGGTGCCAAAATCCATTGGGTGGCTCCCTCAAATTTTTGAAATCTCCAGACTTTTTATTCTTGTGGGAGGCTCCCCAAAATTTATGCAAGTAAAAACACAGGAAAAAATAGAAAACATGGCTACCCTCCCAGACCTTAGGGCCTTCTCTTTGGGCTTCAAATCCGTTAGTTCACCATCTTTACTGTTTGAAAAATAAATAAATATATACAACTATGATACAAACATTACCCCCTACATCAGGGCAAATAATGTTTGATAAACCTTCCATTGACTAGACCTCCATTCAACAGAGACCCAACTTGATGTTGCAGGATGCAAGCATTCTCACCTCTATGTGCTACAATGACATAAGGAACCATCCACATATGATCAAACTTCCCATGTTTCCCTTGCTCTTCACGAGGTGCATCCCATTTTAGAACCAAATCATTAATCAGGAATTGCTCTTCCTTTACCTTCCTTTCAAAAGTGTCCTTCATCTTTTCTTGATGTATTTTCACTTTACTATAGGATTTATCCCTCAACTCATTCAATTCAATGATATGATTGATTCTTCTCTGCATATGACTTGGTTCATCCTTCTTTTCTTGCAAAACATTCATGACTAGTACTCCCAAAGATGCTGGAAAAACCACCTTAGCTCCATATACTAATTGGAACGAGGACATTCCAATTTCCCTTTGAGTGCTGATCTCATCATCCCACAAAGCATATTTTAGCTTTGTATGTCAAGCCCTTTTGTTATTTTCCAATATTTTTTTTTATCATCGTCACCAGAATTTTGTTATAGGATTCTGCCAGTCCATTACCCTGTGGGTAGTATGCAGTAGAATGGTTGAGACTGTACTTGTGACAAAAATTATCATTTTCTTATATTTAAAAGCAGGAGCATTGTCTATCACAATCCTTTTTGGGAAGCCAAATATAGCCAAAATATTCTCTTCCAGAAAATCCATAATTACTGTCTATGTAGCCCTTCTTGTAAGTATGTCTTCAATTCACTTTGTAAAATAGTCTGTTGTTGTTAGGATCCATCTATGCTTCCCTAAGGAGTTTGGATTTATTTCCCCAATAAAATCCAATCCCCAATGCTGAAAAGGTGCCTCTACAGATTTTGGGTTGAGAGGGAGTGGGAACACTTTCCTCTTGCCATCACAGATCTGGAATTGGTGGCATGTAGTAGTCTCCTTGTAAGCATCTGGAAACATTGAGGGTTAGTGTTGGGCCATGTAAAGTGTGCAAGGAAGAAGACGACGTGCAAGAAAGGAAGGAAATGTGTGCATGCGACAAAAGGGGAAAGAAGGAAGCAGAGCAACTGACGCAGAAAGATAGAACATGCGCGTGATAGAGGAAAAGCAAACTTGCAGGAGTGAAAATGAGTAACGGTTATAAAGCGAAAGGTCAGGAAGATCGTGGCCGCTAAAGTTGGCGTAATCCAGTGGATGATGCACGTATGGAGAAATATATGTAAGTCAGGTCGATAATGCCTTATGTTAGTATATGACAACTTGTAACCATTTTTTACGACTGATTATGACCTGTAATAGATGAGCACTATGTAGTTGACCCTATGTGGTCCTGTAGAAGTTATAAATAGGAATAACCCACTCTATAGAAGGATTGTTGATCATTGTTGGTGATCGTGGTTGGTCATTGCTGTTAATCATTATGTCATTGGTTTTTCATTCACCAAGTCACTTAGTTTTGTTAAGGAAGTTAGGGTTAGTAGGAAAGAAGACTCAGAGAAGATTCTGGTAGCAGTAGAAGGCTGTTGAGCTGCAGATATTGCAGTTGTGTGCATAGACCGCTAGTAGAAGTAATCTATAGCTGAGTGCACAAATAGTAAAGGTAAATGAGTCGATCCAGGCTATATGCAGATCAGTAGGAGTAGATAGAAGAATCAATCAGAGAACATGAGAGAAAGAAGACTGAGCCAGAAAAAACATATCTTAAGAATAGTCTACATATCGTAGACTGCAAGGTACTATACACAATTTCTCATGTCAGATGAAGAGCACCTTGGTTTTTCCCAGATGGGTTTCCACGTTATTTCCTATGTTGAATGATTGACTGATGTTGAATGTTTATGTGAATGTCAAGTAGCTTCTTATTGTATATTGATGAGTTACTGTTGAATGTATGACGTCATATTATTAATTAGTGAATGAATGAATTTTTGACGCATTACTGGAATTTATGTATGAGTTCATGGTTAAAATGCTAAATTAAAATATAAGTCATGCCCTATCTAACAAAGTGCAAGGAATCAGCTGCATCGCAAGTTGTTGAGGTTAAGGATAGGGTTGTGTCGCATGCGTGTTGACATATAGTTGTGCCCTGGTCACGCAGCAGAAAACTCCATCATCCTATAACCTTTGTCGAGTGCATTGGAGCTAAGGGACTATAATCCCTCGCCAACTCCAAAAACATGGTTCTGGAAGTTACCCATTAAGATATCTCGGGTGAGAATGTGCCTTTCTCGTGGGTGTTGCTGACTGAGCTTGATCTATCGGGACGATGTCTTGTGGTGTCTTGTTGATATTGTCTTGTTGTTGAACCATGGGTTGAGACAAAAAGAGAGACAAGAGGCCAACAAAGGGTTCCGTCACTGGGAACCTTAATAATTTGAGTCGAGGGAAATGTTGTGGCATCCGACGAAGAAATATCTAGAGGAATGGTTGGAGTCTAAGACACTAGTATTCGTGTAAGAGGAGAGTGCATGATCATGATTGAGTGCAGAGGCTTGGATGGAAGAGTATATATATTCTAATATTCACGAGATATTCTTTGCAGAGTTCCCAGTTATACTGTACGAGTGGCTGTCAAGATTGGAAAGAAGGAAGACAAATTTCTAGAGAAGAGAAGCCATCGAATGGAGTGATCAGTTGGTTCATGAAGTAACCAGTGTAAGTAACACCATCTCTAGAGCTCTTGAATTTTGGATTGACATTATTTTGTAAGGATACATTACTGAGTTTGTAGTAGAGGCTATAACTTCATATAGTGAGTCTGAAAGAAATCTTTTCCAAGGACCCCGAAGAGGATATTTTCTATCCATCAGTACATGGATGAAGATGCTCATCTACGAGAAGGGTATCTTACAGTTGAGTAGTTGAGTCACATATCCAGGAAGAGGGCTATGTCATAGATGACCTGTCAAGAAAATTGGAAATGTTGAGTTGAGTTGTTCATAGGGAGTACAGAACCTGAACTAGAACTTGGATTCCTAAGGAGTGGAAGGAGATTCAGATCAGGGAAAAGAAGAAAGCAAGAGGAAGGTCGACAAGCTCCTAGTTTGTTCGAGGCAAGTGAACATGAACTTTGGTCGCAGGAAGATGAAGGGTATTGCGACGAAGAGGAGGACTATATCTCGATATCAGAAGGAGAAGAGGAATCTGAAGAGTCTGCAGAGACACCAAGGTCAGGATGCAACTACATCACACCGGGAGTATCACCAGAGGAAAGATCTAGAGTCTCATCCCTGAAAAGGACTGCTAATACTAATAGTGTTAGTACTACGATTAACGCACAAGAGGGTACACCTCGTTTGGATCCCTTACCGAAAAACCCCAATGCTAACTCAATGGCTGGGGCGGATATTTGGTTACCCACATTCAATGGAAATGGAGCAGAAGATCCAAAGCATCATTGGTTCCTCTATGAAGCTGTTTGGATGGTTTGTTTAGTCCATAACACAAACATAATAAAGGCACAGATGATCATAACTTTGAGGGATTGTGCACTGGATTGGTTTATGAAGTCCTGTGCCACACTGAATGGAACACCGCAGAAGACCCTTGATGAGATCCAAGCCGCAATGATCTTTGATTTCGGAAAACCTAAATCTGAGTCACAATGCATTATTGAAACCAAGGAGATAAAACACACATTGGAAGAAACTATATGGGACTTTGACCAACGGTTTAAAACTTTGATGGCCAAAGTAAGTTTCCAAATGTCAGATGTACAACATAAAGAGTGGTTTATTACCACGATATTACCACACATCCGAGGGCCATTGATGCAACAAAAGATCGAGTTGCAGACAAAAGCGATGGAGTTGGCAATGAAGATGGAGGCCTCGCCAATTGGCGATGGTGCTGTAGGGCTGGTGCAGATTCAGTAGCAGTTGGCTAATGTGATGATACAATTGTAGAACATCAAGAAGGGAAAGGAAGCACAAGAATATTTATGGTGCACGAAATGCAAAACAGATGGACACACCAAGGATAATTATCCGAAATTCATGAATTATGTCGCATCCGGTGCACCAAACCCCTTAAATGGCCACGGACTACCCTGGTGCCACATATGTCAGTCTAGAGGGCATCACGATGAAGAGTGCTTATACTTGCAAAAGGTTGTAAGTACCCCTACAAACCTCTTTTGTAAATTCTGTAATTTAGTAGGACATGAAGAAAAAGATTGCAGAGCATACCGGCTCCTGAAGAAAAAAATCGTCGATAACTACTTGATGAAGAATGAGGGGCAGGTTTAGGCTAAATTGACACAACCGTCATATCAACCTGCACAGTTCCTACCCAATCAGTATTAGAAACAATATCAGCCTCAGTACGCACCACAACAACCATATGCACAACAAAATCACTACCAGCTGCATTACCAACATAATCAATACCTGCCATAGCAACCACACCCTCAGGGAAGGGGTGGTGGAAACTTTAGAGGAAGAGGAGAGGGAGGAGGCTTTGGTAGAGGGAGAGATAAGGTTACATGCTATAACTGTGGACAACCAGGTCACTATGCTAGAGATTGCCTGGAACCTGCAAAGACATGCTCATACTGTAAGGGACAGGACCATAATGTGGAGCAATGTCCTCAGTTGATTGCAAAATGGAAAGCAAGGACCATCACAAGACCTAACCATATGTAGAACTCGAGCCCAAATCCTAAGATGAACTCCCATATGATTGCAGCTGAACCAAGAGATCCAAATGTCACTATTCTAACATGGGGAGGTGATGCGACCAGAGTTGATCAGGATAAACCATAAGAACAAATACAACCACAGGTACGACCCGTGGCATAGAAGAGGGTGCCATTCAACATCCATAAATAGAAGGAAGTATTCTTGGACGTGCGACTAGAATTTGTGGATCCAGAAGAACTGATGACATCAGAAGAAGTTAGGGATATGCCTAAACGATTTCAGTGCATATTCCAGAAAAAACGTCCCACAAAAGGTTAGTAAGCTCAAGTCCTTTCTGTTAAGTTGCTTAATGCTAATACAAGACAAAAATGCTATTGCATAAATACAAGCAATGGTAGAAGAGACATCCATGGAGCTGCAACCTGGAAAGAAAGTTAACCAAGTAAGCAAGAAATTGAAAACTGGGCACAAGTTAAGAATGACTATGCAAATAGGAGACTACGACATGGATTACATCATCTTATACCTGGGGTCTGATGTCAATATTTTGGCGCGACAAACTTGGAAAAGTATGGGCAAGCTTCTTTTGGATTGGTCCCCTGTCCAATTGCAGCTTGCAAATCAGGCAAAGGACCTACCCATTGGCCGGTTGAGTCAGGTTCCTATCGACATTGAAGGGTTGCGCACATTTGTGGACTTTGAAGTTATTAATATTGTTGATGACACAAACCCATATCCCGCGCTGCTAGGGATATATTGGGCCATATACAACCAAACCATTATAAAATTTAAGAAAATGATTCTCTCATTTGAGGATGATGAGATGAGGGTAGTGTTGCCAATTGATCAATTAGAGGGACAAAGATATGTTGAGCCTATCTACAATGAGGGACAATTTGACTATATCGAACAGATCTACAATGTCACTGTCATGCAAGAAGACTACATCAATCCAACAACAGATGGAAACCTATGCTGGAAGAGTGCTAGTTCTTGCACATCCGACTCAGGGGAGGCTTTGGAGAATTGGAAAAATAGACTACATGAAGTCTCTATGAGGAGGTGCGCAAGAGTTACAAGGTCTGTGCGATGGGTGGAGAATGAGTTAAGAGAGATACCCACCTATGAGAGTTTACCTAAACTTGCAACCTTCTTAACTAAGTTTGAAGGACTTGTAACAGAATTACAGTGCTTTTCTGTGCTAGATCATGTGCTAAAATCACACCTGCTAGATGGTGGGGTGCGCACAAGTAGTCTATAACATATTGGCCACAGTGCAGAAGATTGATGCAAGTGATATTCAGCGAATAAGTCACCCTCATAAATCACAAGTATTCAGGACTGGCGACCCATCTTGAAGATATTAACCACTGTCGCATGGTATTTGCAGAGTACCTGCGACAGGAATGGGTCCATCATTTCATACATATATTGGAAATGACCCCTAGAACTTGGTATGCATCTATGGAATTGCGACAAGGAACCCAGGATTGGGAAGGGATCACTAAGCAGTTCGCACACACATTTGAATTTTCTTATGAGAAACCTACAGTTGATGCTGTGCTTCAAACAATAAAGGAGAAGACATTCGCTGAAATCCTTGTTGAAGATGCCAATGCTCACTAGTGCAGCGACAATTCAACAATGGATGGCTTACTACAATCTAGCTGGAGACCCATATGATGATTCGACTAACATAAAAATACCAGAATCAGAGGGCACCCGCGTAGTAGAAGGAAGTGGTATTTCAAGTGACCAGTTTCTTAAGCCATTAGAGGAAATTTGATGTCTAAAATGGACCTCCTAAGGAAAATAATAAAATAATAGTTATTAATTTTGGAGGAAAAATGAAAAAACTACTTTTTTGTTCGTATTTTCGACATATCTCCCAGTGTTTTAACTCAAATTCCAAGCGGGAGAGCTCGTTGGATGCAGATTCAATTACGCATCCAACGAGTACCCACACTGCATACTTTTTATGTACCCTGCTACCCCAAAATCAAGAAATACTCGAAAAAATGTGATGATGATGTCATCATCACATTTTTTCAGGTATTTATTGTTTTTGGGGTACATAGATCCATAAAAATTATGCACCGTGGGTACTCATTGGATGCAGAATTAAATTCTGCATCCAACGAGCTCTCCCGCTTGGAATTTGAGTAAAAACACAGGGAGATATGTCGAAAATATGAACAAAAAAAGTAGTTTTCTTTTATGACAAATATGTCAATTCAACCATTATGGTTGACTCATTTTATTGAAATTCTATTAGTTCTTGAATTCCAGCTCACAAAATTTATTGTTGGCGCATTTTCTTATAAGGCCTATTTTAGACCCCAAATTTCCTCTAATGCATTGAAAATCAAGAAAGTAAACATTGGGTCGTCGGAGAACCCATAGTTCGCCAATATAGGAGATTATTGGGATGAAGAGGTAGTCGTGAAGACCATAGATTTTCTACATGAGTACCAGGACCTATTCCCTACTAACTTTTCAGAGATGAAAGGGATTATGGGAGATCTAGGGGAGATGAAAACACCCCTGTGGCTAGATGCTAAACCCAGTAAGCAATGACCCTATAGGTTGAATCCAAGGTACAAAGAGAAGGTAAAAGAAGAATTGGATCATATGCTTGATGCAGGAACCATTGAAACTATTGAGGAATTAGAGTGGATCATCCCTATAGTGATCCAAGATAAGAAAACAACAGGCAAAGTGAGAATCTGTGTAGACCTGAGGAAGCTAAACGATGCATGCTTACACAATCCATTCCCAACACCATTTACAGATGAAGTTCTTGAAAGCGTCGTAGGGAAATAAATGTATTCATTTATTGATGGATTCTTTGGCTATCATCAATTCAGAATAGTGAAGGAGGATCGCCACAAAATGACCTTCGTCACCGAATGGGGATGCTACCAGTATACGGTAATGCCCTTTGGAATCAAGAATGCACCTGTTATTTTTTCTAGAATAGTAGTCCATGCTTTTAAAGATTTTATTCATAACTTTCTTGAGGTCTACTTTGATGATTGGACTGTGTTTGGTCTAGTAAGAGACCATATTGAGAGTTCGCGCATGATGCTGTCCCATTGTCGCCAGTACCAGATTGTGCTTAATTCTAAGAAATGTCTTTTTTGTGCACCATTTTGTGTGCTGTTGGGTCACGTCGTGTGTCACGATGGTATTTTGTTCGACCTAGAAAAAATTGTGATTATCATTGACTTACAACCAACTACATCAGTCACGCAACTAAGATCAGTGCTAGGAAACACGAGCTACTACCGAAAGTTCATTAGAGGATATGGGGAGATCACTGCACCTATGGATAAATTATTGAAAAAGGATGCAAAGTTTCAGTGGACACCATTTTTATAGGAAATATTGGACAAATTAGAGAACAATATGGCCACTGCACCAATACTTGTGTTCCCTGACTGGAAGAAGGAATTCCATGTTCATGTCGATGCATCGTCTGTTGCGCTCGACATAGTATTGACGCAACCAGGAGAGGGTGATCTAGACCACCCTATTTCTTTTGCAAGCAGAAAAATTTCAACAACAGAAAAGAAATACACAACGACGAAAAGAGAAGGCCTCGCTATGGTCTATGCGCTTCAAAATTTTGGACACTATTTGTTGGGTGGGAATTTTCAGATGTACACTGACCATTCAACACTGAAATACCTAGTCAACAAGCTAGTGTTGGGGGGGTAGATCTGCAAATGGCTTATCCTCTTTCAGGAATTTGATTTTGAGGTCATTGTCAAACGTGGTCGACTGAATATCAGACCAGAACACCTATCAAGGATAGGTATTTGGTGAAGAGCCAACCAACCTGGAATATAATTTCCGTGACGTGCAACTATTTGCGATCCACATGTTGGATGATCAGAACCATGAGTTTAATGCAATCATTCACTTTTTGAGCATAGGATATGCACCTGAAGGAATGTCAACTAATCAGAAAAAGCATTTGGTTGTCAAAGCTACTAACTATACATTAATTGCAAGACATCTGTACAAGCTGGGTGCGGATGAAATACTGCGCCGCTGTGTTTTTGATTATGAACGACCTTAGGTAATGAGTGAAGAACATGCTGGTGTCGCAGGAGGACACTACACAGGAAAATCAATTGTGCGTAAGATATTGCAGGCACGACTATGGTGTTAGACCATACACATGGATACTAAAATATTCTGTAGGCGCAGTGAAATCTGCCATAGAATAGGAAAACCATCGCACCGCAATGAGATGTCTCTTGCGCCGTAGATAACCCTTCAAGAATTTGACAAGTGGGAAGTTGAATTTGTTGGACTGATCAGTCCACCAAGAAAGAGAAATGGTGTGCGCTAAATTATCACTACAATAGACTATTTAACCATATGGGATGAAGCTGCGCCTGTTAAATATTGTACCATTGTGACTATGACAAATTTTTTGTTTGAAAATGTAGTCACCATATTTGGTTGTCCAAAGATACTACTAAGTGACCAAGGTACACATTTTGTTAACAAAATCATTGCTGAGCTGACTGCAGAGTTTCAGATCTAACATAAGAAGACAACACCCTATCATCCTCAGGTGAATGGAACGGTCGAAGTTTTCAACAAGATTTTAGAGAATGCATTGACCAAGGTATGCAATGTGTGCCGAGATGACTGGGATCAAAAATTCTCAGCTGTACTATGGGCGCATCTCACAACTTACAAGAGACTGATAGGGAGCACCCCATTAAGACTAATATATGGAAAGGAAGATGTTGTGCCAATGGAGTACATTGTGCCATGCTTGCGGATTGCTGCACTGACAGAGATGACCGACGGGGATGCTGTAGAACAAAGGTTGACATAGCTCATTCAGATGGAAGAGGATCGCTTCATTGTCGGATTCATCAGACAATTGAGAAGCATCGACAAAAAGCATGGCATGATCTCCATATCCATGTTAATCCATTCAAAGTGGGAGGACTTGTGTTGCTGTATGACAATAAGTTTTTCAAACACCCGGGAAAGCTAAAGACACATTGGCTAGGGCCATACAAGATTGCGCACATCACTAATGATGACACAGTAAAATTATAGAAACTAGATGGTACGTATGTCGCGGGTATGGTGAACGACAGTCGCCCGAAACCATACTATGATGGGAATAAACTCCCTAGTTAGAACCATGTTGCACAGGAAAAAAAAAGAAAAAAAAAAGAAAAAAAAAGAAAAAAGAAAGAAAGAGAGACTAAAAGACGTAAATTGTTCTATCACACGTCTGCGGTGGAACCAGCGCAAAGCACATGAAAAAGCAAGAAGTGCAGGAAAAGGTGGAAAGTACTACAAAAAGTGGAAATGACAGGCTAGCCGACATTAAAGTGTGAATATCTAGTGAAGATTGAGGTAGTTATGACAGCTAAGCATCTTTAATTCGACTAGATATGAGGAGAATGACGATGTGCTTTTAGGTCCCATAAGTTGTCATCGACATAACTGCCATAAATGTTCTGAAAGGTATAGCACAATACTCAAGTTCTCGAGTTAATGAAGAAACCTGTTGGCTAGGAATCCCATGTGACTGATTAGACCTCGACCGCCCATTATATGGTGGCTGTTGGATGTGTAGACAGGTATAAATACAAGGCTTCACCATCAAACAATATTTTACGCACATAGAGAGAGCCAAGGGAACCAGAGCCAAGAGTCTACAAAGCCAAATCTTGTAACGTTGTGAGAGCCACAACCCATGTTTATTGAGATCTCTAGTTCCAGTGATTTATCCGACATAACCATCGCCTCACTGTGCCCAATTGAGGAATATATTGAATCACCTGAAGTACAACAACCAGAGAGAGAACCCAAAATTGACCTGATGGCATGAACGAGGAAGCAGCCTGTGCTTGCTCTGGGCCCTATTCAACCCCTTGGTTCAGGTCCTATTCGACCCCCTAGGTCATGCCCTATGTAAAACCCTATTTAGAACCCACCCACTGAACCTGCACAACCTGTCATGGAGAAGAGACAGGATGGGGAGAGAGCGGCTCGAGAGCTCTCTGCACCACCACTTTCTAGGGAATGCAAGGCTAAGGCCGTTGTGGACGATGCTGGGAAAGTGCCGATGGAAGAATATGTGCTTGAGGAAGAGATTATGGAAGAATCCCCACCCCATAGAGACCCACAAGATTAAGAGTAAAACGAAAACTTCCTGCATTATGTTTGGCTGAGGAAAGCCGAGGCGGATCCAGTAACGCTCGCCATGAAATCGAAAAAATTTATAGTAGCACCTGAGATACCTCGGTATGTACCCTTGCTAATGGACATAATGTCGAAGCTTAACAGGTTAAAACTCAAGGATTTTGAAAGTTGGTAGTAAGAGGGTTTGGAAAGAAAAAATTGCATGGTCATAGTCAAAACAGGGCTAACAGGGCCTGAGGTTCTTAAACCAATGAAGTGGGCTGTTGGTGTCGACTAGGAAGGATTGATAAAATTCCTATTCATGCCACATTTTGGCCATAGCATACAGGCCAACACGTATGTAAAGCAGCTCTTGGTATGTTTCCATAGAGGGTGCCTATGGCTCGATCGACCATACCTGGTCGACGTCGAACTTATTTTGGCGATCACAAGAATGCCAAAGACATGGCACAACCCTGTGCCGTATTTGCGCCAGGGTAAGGATACTGCTAAGAAGAAAACAAAGTATAAGCTTCAATCCGCGGGTAGGGGATTCTCAATTCCCCTAATCAAATATTTCGACATGCGGTTCACCGCAAGTATCATGTCGTGCAAGTTGTTGCACAATATGAGACCAACTAAATGCACCGTGGGAGAGGTAGAGCTTGCCACACAGTGCGCGCTAGGCGTAACTTTCAACTGGTCGCAGTTCTTACTAAATGAACTGATCGACGATGCAGAGCAAGCACAGGAGGACTCAAACTAGAAGTTTCACTACTCCTAGTTTCTCATCCTGATATCATTCACCTTGTGGGCCAACCCACTATACTATGTACAAATGGATATCCCACTACCTTTCCATGGCCCAAAATACAAGAACCTATGGGAGGATAAGAAAAATAAGATCTGCCAAAAGGAAAGTAACATCGAGTTATTCCTGCATGCAGAGGCGCTGCGTGATGTTATCAAGCGATCCTACCGAATCCATGCTGTGACGATGCAGATGTATGCATCCTTCATTAATATCCAAGTAGGTGCGTATAACATAATACTGGAGTCAAAGAAGGACCTAGCCAAGAAAGTACACTAAGAAGGGTTCATGATCATGGATGAGGACGTGAACACCAAGAGTGGCCTGAAGAATGGCATGGCCCACTAGTAGAACCATTGCCTTCAGAACAGAACCAAGAAGACCCACCAGCTAATCAAGGTGAAAACACTGGCACAAGTGATGATGGAAATTGCCAAGAAGATGGTCAAGGAAACAATGGAGGCGACGATGATAACATTGGTGATGGTGGCTCCCAACGCACCGACGATGAGCATACTCCTATTGATGAGGAGACCCACAATCACAGGAAAGAACAACAACAACACCGCGGGCCACTACACAATAAAAGAAAAGTCGACAGAATGACTAATACAAACACGTTGACTGATTAGGTTGTTCAAGAACTTTCAAACGCCGTATTTGAGGTCGCAAAGGAAATCCTTGAGGTTCTGAACAGGAAGTAAGTAAATGTGGTTGAACAAGTGTCGGGGCACCTCAACAAGCTCATAGACACCATCAACGATGTTAAAACCAATGTTAAGGCCAAAACATATGGATTTGATCCCAACGTTCCACTGGTAACACCAGGACTAGTGTCGCTAATCAAAGTACAGATCCATGGGGCTGCACTGGAAACAGGAACAACGACATGTGCATTTGATGATGTGGTCAAGGAATTTTCCACACTACAGTTTGAATTCTCCAAGATTTCATTAGGAGAAATATATGAGATGCAACAGGAAACCGCAACGAAAATATGACTGAGGGAGAATGCGGTTGCCTATTAGGCAACATAACAACAAAGGAAGGCCAAGTAGTGCAAGGCCCTCCTGAAGGAGAAAGAGAAAGACATTGTGGTGCGTGAGAAAATCCGCATCGCACTAGCTGAAGTAATTAAAGGTGCAATCGCAAAATTCCCACCAGAAGAAGGACATGAAGATGAGGATTCAGCAGCTAAGGTTTCTTGGTTGACGCATATCGCAGTAGAACTAAAGAAACAGGTTGAGGAGCTGCACGCAAGGCAGGTACCAAGCACAACTCCTAAGGTGCTTGAGGAACGGAATAGAGCAATGACTGAGGTTGCTGGTAAAATAAGTGAAGGGTAAACACTCTGCACAAAGGTAGTTAAGGCCATTTCCATGATATGGGAAGCACTTCTAGAAGATGCGACTGCAGAAAAGATAAGGGAAAATTTGCGCAAAACTGAGGAGAAAATCACTGCGGAGAAGGAAGGGATGAAGAAGCTGCCATTTCAAGAGAAGGTTACCGGATGGCTGAGATCAAACAACTGCAGCAGGAATTCCAAGCTCTTTGTGACCAAGAAAGGACTAGGGATATAGACGTGGAAGCACACCAGTTGGAAGGAGCATAACTCATTGGTCTGGTTCAGCCATTGCAACATAAACATCAAACCTTAACACAATCACTAGAAGCAGGCCCGTCGAAACATATCAATTTCGATCGAGTGGAGCACTTGACCACATAGGAAGAAGAGGTAACAACGGAGGTTTCTAGGGTGCAATAGATTGTGAAGGAATTTTAGGACAAGGTTAGTCCTCTTGCGTAGCCTGATACTGCACTAGAAACATAAGTGGCTGGGAAAAACTACAGTTTTCATTAGAGGAATTTCAACGCAAAATGGGCCTTTTAACCATAATTCAAATTCCATGTCATCATGTGTTATCCAATGAAATTTATTTAAATTTGAAATACCGTATATTAGGTCTTAAACAAATTTTTTAAATAAATTTGGGGATAGGTATCATAAAAGAAACTACTTTTTTTGTTCATATGTTCGACATATCTTCTTGTGTTTTTACTCAAATTTTAACTAGGAGAGCTCCATGAATGTGAAATTAAATTCTGCATCCAACGAGTGCCAAATCGACATACTTTTGATGGACACCTCTACCCCAAAAACAAGAAATACCTAAAAAAATGTGATGATGTCATCATCACATTTTTTCAGGTATTTTTTGTTTTTGGGGTAGAGGGGTCCGTTAAAAGTATTTTGATTTGGTACTCGTTGGATGCAGAATTTTATTTCGCATTGAGGGATCTCTCCCGATCGAAATTTGAGTAAAATCACAGGGAGATATGTCAAAAATACGAACAAGAAAAGTATTTTTTTTCTTTTCATCCTCCAAAATTAATAAATATTATTTTATTATTTTTCTTAGGAGGTCCATTTTGAGTTGAAATTTCCTCTAATGGCGACAAGAAAATTTTGTGAAGACTTCCCTTTTTGCTTAATGGCTCGGGATGAGCCATATGTGAGTGTTGGGGGCCTATTGGGCTAGGAAAAGTGTGCAAGGAAGAAGTTGACGCGCAAGCAAGGAAGGAAAGGTGTGCATGCGACAAAAGGGGAAAGAAGGAAGCAGAGAAAATGACGCAGAAAGATAGAACATGCGCGCAACAGAGGAAAAGCGAGCTTGTAGGAGTGCAAATGATTAATAGTTAGAAAATGATAGGTTAGGAAGATTGTGGCTGCTAAAGTCGACTTAATTCAGTGGACGACACATGCATGAAGGAATATGTGTAAGTCAGGCTGATACCACCTTGTCTCAGTCTATGGTAGCTTGTAACCATTTTTGACGGCTGATTATGACCTGTAATAGATGAGCAATATGTAGTCAACCTTATGAGGTCCTATAGAAGTTATAAATAGGAAGAACCCACTCTGTAGAAGGGTTGTTGATCACTGTTGGTGATCTTGGTTGGTCATTGTTGTTAGTCATTGTGTCATTGGTTGTTCATTCACCAAGTCACTCAGTTTTGTTAAGGAAGTTAGGGTTAGTAGGAAAGAAGACTCAAAGAAGAGCCTGGTAGTAGTAGAAGGCTGTTGAGCCACGAATCTTACAGCTGTGTGTGCAGACCACTTGTAGAAGTAATCTGCAGCTAAGTGCATAGATAGTAAAGGTATACAAATCAATTCAGGATGTGTGCGGATCAGTAGGAGTAGATAGAAGAATAAACCAGAGAGCATGAGAGAAATAAGATTGAGCCATAAAGACATATCTTAAGAACAGTTTGCATATCATAGACTGTAAGGTGCTATACATAATTTCTCATGCCAGATGAAGAGCACCTTGGTGGTTTTTACCAGATGGGTTTCCATGTTATTTCCTATGTTGAATGATTGAATGATGTTGAATGTTTATGTGAATGTCAAGTAGCTTCTTATTGTATATTGATAAGTTGCTATTGAATTTAAGACACCATATTTTTAATCAGTGAATGATTGAATGTTTAACGCATTACTAGAATGTATGTATGAGTTCATGGTTAAACTGCTAAGTTAAAATATAAGTCGTGTCTTATCTGACAAAGTACAAGGAATCATCCACGTCACACAATATTCACTAGTTGTTGAGGTTAAGGATAGGTTTGTGTCACACACGTGCTGACGTACAGTTCTGCCCCAGTTGCGCAATGATAGAATCCATCGTCCTATCACCTTTGTCGAGTGCTTTGGCCGTGCACCAAGGGACTATAATCCCTCGCCAACTGTGGAAATATGGTTATGGAATATACCCATTAAGATATCTCAGGTGAGAATGTTCTTGCCTTGTGGGTTTTGCCGACTGAGCTTGCTCTGTCAGGCCGATGTCTTGTGGTGTCTTGTTGGTATTGTGTTGTTGTTGAACCACGGGTCGAGACAAAAAGAGAGACAAGAGGTCAAAAACCAGTAAAAAATAGCTCTCAGAATCTTTTTTAATATCACCTTCCATGAATAATTCCCACCACAATATCCCTTGCTAAACTCCTTCATATTCTTCTTAGCTTCATTCTCCAAGAGGAAATTGAGTAAAATTCCACCAGGATATTTCCAATAAAGGTATTAGTTCAGAATGAAAAACTTGGCATATTTCAACTTTATTGACCTTGCTCTTGTTTTTCTTAGTCTTACAAGAGCTTGTGTATTTTGCAACACATATACAATATCAAAATACCAAGGAGATATAGAGAAATTAGGAATTACCTGTGCCTTTGTGTCAAGCTGACTTGAATGACTGGTTAGAAAATTTAGCTGCAAAGATTCACAGTTGGAATTTGTCATCATATTTGTAAGTCCTTGTCCTTTTACCAGTTTGGTGGGATTGATCTTAATGTCATACTCCAATAACACAACAATCCACTTTGTTCTTTTTCCCTCTGGATCTGGATGTGTGAGAATGCTCTTCACCACATTTCTAGGAACATATTCAAGAATATATGAATGAAGAACATAAACCCTGAAGTCTTTCAAGGATTTGATCACAACATATGCTTGTTTCTCCATGATGTCATATTTCATTTCTCTATCCCTTAACACTTTGTTAAAAAAGGCAATGGGCTGTTCAACATTCTAACTATTTTTCTCTAATAATACTCCAACAATGGTATGATCAGAAGCATAAGAAAAAATCAAAAAATATTTGCTGAAATCTGGACTTACCATAATTGGGGCTTCTGTGATAGCTTTTTTAATCTCTCTGAAATATCTCCTTGCATATTTTGTCCGTTTTATCTCATGATCCCTTTTCAGCATGATAGTGATGTTCATTAAAATCTCAACAAAACTGGGAATAAACTTTCTTAAGAAATTTACCTGTCCAATGAAGGACTACACTTCCTTTTTTCTCCTTGGTTCCTCAACCTTCAGGATTTCATTTATCCTCTTGATTAATATTTATACCATCTCTTGAAATAATGTGTCCTAACAATTTTCCTTCCTCTAATGCAAAATTTGATTTTATGGGGTTCAACGATATACCATACTTCCTGCATTTCAGTTTTTTTTTCCAAGTGCTTGATGTGTTCCTTGTCATACCTTGAGTACATAGTGATGTCATCCATGTAAACAACAATAAATTTTTCCTTCTCCTCTATGAAAGTAATGTCCATGGCTAGCTGGAAAGTGGCCCTTGCATTCATTAAACCAAAAGGCATTTTTCAATACATAAACGTACCCCATGGAGTAGTAAAAGCAGTTTTCTCTTGATCTTCTGGAAACACTTTGACTTGATTGTACCCTGAGAAACCATCCATAGTTGAGATCCTCTTAGAGCCCACTACCTTTTGCAAAATATGTTCCATCTTTGGAAAAGGGTAATTATCTTTCATAGGGACTTTGTTGAGATTTCTTAAATCTATGTAAATCCTGACTTCACCATTCTTTTTCCTAACATGCACCAAATTTGCAACCCATTTTGAAAACCTCAGAGTCACTATAATCTTAGCATTGAACAATTTTTTGATTTATTTTTCAATAATAGGCAGTAGCATTGGATTTATTCTTCTGATTTTTTGTCTAAAAGGTTTTTCTCCAGGTCTTATTAGTATGGTATGTTGTATAATAGAAGCATCATGCTCTTTAAGGTCATCATAACTCCAAGAAAAGACATCAGTTTACCTTTTCATCAGATTGATATATATGGTGGGTGTATCATCAACCACCTCTAATATATTTAGTTGAAATTCCCCCTGACTCCTGACCATGTCTGTTATCTTGTATCTGTATTCCCTGTTTCTTAGAAACTCATTAAAAGTAATGGAAATTTTCACTTTTGATAGCTCTGTCTGCAAGTTGAAATTGGAAACAGTTTTCTCTATATCTACCAGTACATGTTGCTTTACTTCTTTAGTTTTTTCTATTTTATTCTCTGGTTCTTTATACACCATGGTCTCTTTTTGTTTTTTCATTTCTCTTTTCGGCATTTTGTTGACTACTATAAGGCTTATTTGGATTTGACCTTCCTTTATTCACAACAACATCTCTACTTCTCAATTTTATCTTTCTTTGTACATCATTTATGGAATGTAGATATCCTCTATCGTATTTCTCTAATTCTTCCTCACAAACTTTATTACCATCCTCCTGAGCATACATGTTATGTTCCTCCTCAGTGCCGTATATTTTAGAATCCAAATCACCGAAATGATGGATTTTATCTTCAATGGTTTCGGCCTCACTTTCATCATCAACATAGTTTTCAGAAAAAGGTGGTTGTATTTGTTGGTCATTTGGATGTCTAGGATTCCTTATATCCCTTTGTCTTATTTGTGGGGGGTTGAGGAGGATTGAGTCTTGTGAAATTTAGATTCCTGATCTGAGGTTCATTTAGTTCTCTGTTCATTGGTCTATTATCCACAATAAACCTATACACCAGCTTCTCCATTGTTTTCATCATCATTTCAGACTTCACATCATTAGAAGAAGCATCAAAAGTAGAAGTCCCATATTCTATAATTTTCCTTGTTTCTACTCTATGATTTAGTTTTTCTCTAGCCATCATGTTAGCTTCCACCTCCAAGGAATATTGAAATATGACAGGAAGAATTGATGATTTTCTCTCTAAAAAACAGAGCAAAGTCACTGTCAAAGGCATCAACATAGTGGAGTTTTGCAACACCTACCGATGGTTTGATATCAGCAAGGATAGAGTTGTACACCCTCATAAATATACTAGAAAATTCATGAACATAATCAAAACCTGCCTTCTTCAGACTGTTATACTGAGAAAGAACTTTTAGAAGACTTCTCTTATCATCCTACCTTTCTAGAAATGCATTTTGGAAAGCTTCATATGTACAAATGGATCTGGAAGGCAAGTATTTGAACCATTTCTTTGCCTCTCCTGATAAACTTAGCGCAAATAGCCTCATCTTAACATCATCATCATCAACCAACTCCAGGTATATAAAATCATCAGACCTATCAACATGTTTTCTAGCTGTGAAATTTCCCTCTCCATTATATAATGGAATTCTCTTAGCATAACCTTGAGGAAGGTCATGTAACACAACAGGTAATGCCATTGGGGAAAATCCAGCAGCCATCTGTCTAGGTGGATTTGGAACATGAAGAGGTACTTGAAAGGATGGAGGGGTTTGAACAAATGGTAGGATATAAGGATGGACACCTTGAACCACAAAGTTTCTTTCTTCAGACTTCATAGTGTTATGAAGGTTGTGCCAACGAGAATCAAGCAGGTAAGATTGTAACCTATTGGTGTTAATATCTGTTTTCTTCAAATTAGACTCAGATTTATATTTCACTAAGGACCTTTCAAAATTATTTTCCCACACAAAATATTGAATGCTATGAAATTATAGAGTAGATGAATTTTCAAATAGAGGAATATCTAGTTGGTCTTTTCCTTTATTTCTAAACAATTTATTGGGGTTATCCACACCTTGTAATATTTCAGCGTCAGGATTACCTCGTGTATGTGGTCACTTGGAAGCCAGAATACCTTATGCAATTCACTTAGAACTAATGTGGAGTCACTAGAGAAAATATACAACCTTATTCAACTGCGGGAGTCTTTGTTTTCCCACATAAATCCTTTCTTCTTAGAATATTTGTCATTTCTCCCAGGGATGATTTTCACTTTCGCGTCCCTGAAAATGATGCCAATTTGTTAGCACTTAGAATCACACCTAAGGTTCTGGAAGGTGAACCCTGAGGTAACAACAGAACCAATTTAAGAAAGGGAGCTAGATTCTTCCTTTCTAGAGAGGGATCTCTCACAGATATATAATAAGGCCAGATATAGACATGAAATTAAATCCAGATTGAGTTTGTGGTTGAAATTGGGCAAGCATAAACTAGGCTATGGAGTCACAAATATGAATGAATTACATAACATTTTGTAGGGAAAGAATTGAAAATGAAAGATAGCACTCAGTTACAGTAAAAATGCTTTTGGTTTAGTGATAAAAGAATATGACATTCCATCAACACAGAGCATCAGAAAGATGAATTCTGCATCAATTTTGGTGGAAACCTAGAACAATAGCCAGAGCATAAAAATAATAGTTCTGAGCTATTATACACTCATTCTAGATCTAAAGGAAGACATAATGGCAAGTTAAACAAGAATACATACATAGAGAAAGGAAATAACTGACTATAATTAAAAATTGCTTATGAATCTTTGCAACAACAAACCAACATCTGGTTTTGTGATTTTATTACCAATCAATCACACAAAGCATAACATGAAATTCTCATGGTTTCCAACCCTATATTCCTCTATCGAGGGCATATTTATAGCTTCCTAGGCTCCCGAGACCATCCTCGAAATAGAGCCAAAAACAGTTATAGAATTTATATCGAATCTTAACAAAATGATGATCAGGTAGATCCACCATGATCATAAACCAAACAAACAAGCACGCAGGAAAATGCATGGTAAATCAGTTAGAGGATTTGGAAAACCGATAATGACGTTTTCGAGCTCCTTCGGGCCACCTGCAACAACTTTGTCCATGCCCACCTTTTTACAAGTGTAAACGCCTCTAGACCTTTGATATTTCATCAAGACACATTCTGAACCATCGATATGGAGCTGGCGAGAAACATAAAATGGTTTCTAAATTTCCCTTTTCGTCCTTTTATTTCTTTCCACCTTTTTATTTCATTCCACACCATTGATTTGTGTGGAACTAATTTTCATCCGTTGATCGTTTGCAGAAAACTTCCAGACCGTCGATCTGGTGGAAAGTGAAAATAAAAATTTCCACTTTTTGTAAAACACGCTTCTGACTTTTCCGCTTCCACATTTCCACCTTCGCCTTTCTGCTTCTGCACTTTTTCGGAGAGCGAAACATACATTTTTTATAAAATGTGATTCTGACCTTTATGATCCTGGTTTTCTGCTTTCACCTTTCTGCCTCATCACTTTTCCCGAAATCATAAAGCGAAACTTAAACTTTTGTGGACGTGAATTCTGACTTTTCTGCCCTCGGCTTTCTACTTCCTCCGTTTTCATTCCCCATCATCGATCTTTGATGGAAGCACTCCCAACCTTCAATCTTGTGAATCTTGGAAGGAGGAAACTCTATCTTTTATGAACAAATCCTTAAGTTTTCCGCTTTCCTCTCTCTACCCACTGTTCTTTTCTGAGCCGTTGATGTTTAGCGAAAACCTTCTGAATCATAGATCTTGGGCGGAAACATTCTGGATCGTCAATTTTGGCGGATACCGAAAATCAGAACTTCCGCTTTCACGACCAAAACTTTTTCTTTCTGCTTTTCGGTACCCACCCTTCTTCTTTCTTTACGCACCATTGATTTATGCGAGAGCTCACTGAATCATCAAATCTTCACGGAATGTGGAAATCGAAACTTGAACTTTCTTATGGCCGAAACTTAGTATCTCCTTCTTCCTGATTTTCACCCAGATTGCAGAAGGAGGAAGTCGAGTTTTCTACTTTTTATAACCAAGTTTTAGTCCTTTCCGCGCTTCTGCTCGCAATTTTCCTTGGGTGGAAACAAATGTTGGACTTCGATTTCCTGTGATGCACATTGGGGTCGTCCATTTCCTTAAAATATTCAGCTAATGGCGTATTTCTCATTCATCGTTATTGGCCAAACCCTTTCCAAATTACTTAGCCCAGAAATGGTGCTAACAACATACATAGTTGTTCTTCTTGCCTCCGCCCAAAGGTGCATAGGAAGATCTTGATCATGCAACATATATTTTGTCGCCTCCATGATGGTTCTGTTCTTTTTTTCCACAACCCTATTTTATTGAGGATTGTATGGAGTGTTTAACTCCCTCTTATTCCTAGACTCTTTGCAGAGTTCCTTGAATTATTCCGAAATGAACTCTTTGCCATTATATGACCGTAGATTCTTGATCTTCCTATCTATTTGGTTCTCGATGAAGGATTTATATTCCTTGAACTTGTTGAAAACTTCACTTTTCCCTTTCAATAAATATATCCAAGTCTTACGTGAGAAATCATCTATAAAGGAAACATAGTACACATACCCACTTGATGAACTAGAGGACATAGGTCCACATACATCCGAGTGTACTATATACCATATTCCTTTAGCCTTTCTCTCACTGCTAGGAAATGTCTTCTTCACATTCTTTCCTTGTGCACATACTTTGCAAATGCCTCCATGCTTTGCCTGGATCTCTGTTAGTGCTAATACTACTTTCCTTTCAATCGGTATTGCCCTGTAGTGCACATGTGCAAGCCTTCTATGCCATAGTTCACTTGGTTCAATTAACTCATGAACTAGTTCTTGTTCAGGCCATCCCTTCAGCTTGTACAAGCCTCCATATTCTTATCCAATCACTACTGCATGCTCTATTGTATTTCATATGGGACACATTAGAAATTGTCCATCGAAAAAAGAAAACCTAATCCCTTTTGCATCTAGTGCAGAAATGGAGAAAATATTCTTATTCAATCCTGGAACATATAGCACATCCTTCATCTTTAAATATTTACTAGATTCAAGCTTGTATGAAGCTTCTCCACTCCCTTTTATGGGTTATTGATAGTCATCCCCAAGTTTCACCTTATGAGGTGAGTCATGTTGAGACATATTAACGAATGATTCCTTGTATCCCGTCATATGTTTATAAGCTCCACTATCCAAAATCCAATCATTGCTTCCATGTGAGATAGTGCCAGTAAGTGCTGAGGTTAGCACATACTCTTCATTCAAATCATCCTTCTCTCGTATGAACCTTTTTGTGTTGGTTCATCATCTTTGACAACATGAACATGGTGTCTTCTTTTCCTAAAGGGAAAATATCTTGTAAAGTGTCCCTTTTCATCACAAGTATAACATCGAACATTTGAAGTATCTCTTTTGGTATTCTTTGATTTCTTGTCCTTCTTCTTATTGTGATGAAATTTATTCTTCTTCTCCTTCTTCTTGAAGTTCTTCCACAACAAAATTTTAGCCTGAAATATGACAGATTTAATGTCTGAAATTTGATAGACACTTGTCTGTTATTCGACAACAACAATTTTTTTTGTTGTCAGTGGGGATTCGTCGGTTATTCAAACCCATTTAGAACCTTGTTGAAATTTCGATAGAGTATCATCCTAATATGGAGAAGTCTTACATCAATACGTTGTCGAATTTTTGACGGCTCTAGTTGTCTATTTTTCGACCCCATTTCGAACCCCATCGGAATGTCGAAAACATCTCATCTTAAATTAGGGAAGTCGTACATCCATTTGGTGTCGAATTTGAGACGCATGATCATCGAATTTGCAACATCGAATATGAAATTTTTGTCGGATGTATGGAATGTTTTTTGGATGTCAATGCTAGAAGTTGGATATCCGACATAAACTAGATGTTGAAATTGTAGTAGCATTGTCCTATTGGAAGGATATTCGATGACAACTACCACTCCTTAGATGTCGAAAAGCTGACGATCAACTATAAATTAATAAAAAAATAACCCTTTCCATTTTGATTTGGAAGAGGGGGTCCTACAAACCAGATGTTACGCTCTTAAATGGGATGGTCGTGGTATTAGGAGTAGAATGGTTAATGAAATTATACACATATGCCTCTAACCTCCAAGAACAATTTATGGAATTCAAATGACAAAAGAAAAAATACAATTTATATCGTTCACAAAGCCAAAATCATTTGCTAAACAAATTCACAAATATCACACTTCCATTACAAACAAGCCTCACAAATATTCAGAATTAAATAAAAAATCAATACGACTCTTTAAAATGGAAGATGAAACCGTCCATGATTTCTTTGAGGACAAATAAATAATAAAGGGGAAAGCTAATTTCAACACCAGCATTCTTCAACAAACGAATAATACCATAATTGGTATGCTATGATATTATTCAACAAACGAAAACTAGTGTATTTTGCATCAAGAGAATACAAATTTCAACACTAAAATTTCATAATCCCACGGCCAACCTCATTGGCAAATTATATGCTCATGTTCTTTATTTCTTCTTGTTTGGCCACTTATCCTCTCTATTATTTTCTTTTCTTTTACCATGTCTCGTATCCTCTTTGTATTTTCCTTTAGATCTCTCCTTAAATCCTACTTTTACACTAATTAGACCACTCTTGGGTATCTTTCCATC
This sequence comes from Pseudotsuga menziesii, assembly GCA_001517045.1. Lineage (NCBI taxonomy): Eukaryota > Viridiplantae > Streptophyta > Pinopsida > Pinales > Pinaceae > Pseudotsuga > Pseudotsuga menziesii. The sequence continues at coordinate 359,202 of LPNX010175439.1, forward strand.
GCCATTTTGTAGTGATTGGTCAAAATCAGCCTCTCTGCCCAGTATAGCATACTGTTGAAGCTGCTCAAGATTCAATGTATCTTCAAGGATTCATTCATTTTTTCCTGCATTACCAACCATAAAACATTAAATTTGTTGTCATAGATATGAATTTTTGCACCTTTAGAATATTGCAAAGAACAATATAAATGTCAACCAGTTTCCAAATTGAAGCATGCAAAAAGCAAACAGAGCAGGGTATTCATATTCATTATCCCAAGGTTTCAATCAAGCATGTTTTAGAGACAACATTATGAATAACCAAGTTAAAAAAATGAGCCTGATACATGACTTTATAACTTAGCCTGCAACCTCATCTCTTGCTACTCCCCTGTCCTCCTCCTCTTCTTCTTCTCTGTCTTCCCTTTCCTCTTCCACACCCATGAAATACCCCACACTATATACCACAAGCACGAACCCAACCAACATACCACCCCCTCCATTGTAGTAGTCCCCACCATTCCCCCACCACTTTAGTAGCCATTATAGCCTTCACTATCATACAAATTACCATTTTCTATCACAAGCAAACACAAATAAACAAATTATTTCTTTTTTGGAAGTTTCCTAATTTCAGGCTTCAAGAGAAAGCGCCTTAATAAAAAACTTTCAAGTTTCAACTTAACAAATTTTTAGATGAATGGCTGATCTTCCCCATATTCTTCCCCATCCTATTCATCTTCTACGACCTCTATCCCTACCACATGAGATATAATATGAAAGAACTTAGCATTTGGTTTCTTTCATCTTACAATTGAAGTATAATTTCAAGTAGATACCTATGTACTAAAGCTTATTATCACACCTTCTTCAATGCTAACAACCACTAGCTATTTAGTTTGTGGATCTTGATAACTGGAATTGAAGAAAACAAAAGACATCATAAAAGAGAAGCTAATCACATGATGTACTAACACTGTAAGATTAAAACTCATCAAATACAAAAATGAAAATTGTATCCAGTTTCATCACTAAAAGAAGCAACATTTATAGAAATTGTACAAACCAAAATGATAAAATTATTAGTTACTTAACAATGAACTTCGATACTAATCGATGTAATTAAAATCAAATAAACTTGAACCTAAATTTGGATGAACTAGAGTAATGAACTTCAAGATTAATCCATGTAATCAAGTGCACAACAACTTCAATATAAATTCTTACCTTGTGGTAGTAACATCAAGCTCATTCAATGAAAGAGTAATTGTAATCATCGAAACATGTTGAGTTGTATCCAAGCAAGAGTGGAAAAGACAAATCAACAATACATTATATAAACCAATCCAACACATATAAAACAAAGGACACAAGCATTATAAATTTTTTATCGTTGTTTATCATAAGATTGAATTATGTGATTATCATTGAATCCTAAACATGGCCACCCTAATTAGTTACAATAACAAAAACAACCATATTGCAGGTGACACTTTCTTTACATAGGGAACAATTTGGAAAACATAGCCATGGTATAGGCTTACATTGAATTATATTTCTTTAATAACCAAAAAAGAATAATGAACATTAAATTCTAAACCTATCACAATATTACTTACGACAACAACCCCTCTTCTACCAAAAGATATCAACAACATTTTTTCAACTTCTCACCCCATTAAACTAATCGATTCCTAATCATACCCCTCTAAATTGGCATCGAATCTCTGTATTCAAACCCCAATCCTATTATTTTGCGCCCATAGGGGCTAGGATACAAACATTGGGTTTAATATAATGAATAAATTAATAGGAAAGTTCTGATCTCTATTCATTTATCATTTTTTATTTCCTACATTTCCAGTTCCTACTCATTTCGTTTCATTTTTTTCATCGAGACCACAATAAGGGTAGACAAATAGTCACTTTATTTGATAACATTCATGGCAACAAGAATAAAATAGTAAACAATTTGTGGAGTATCTGTAGTGTTTAGAGCTCGAGGAGAGGAACAATATGTAAAATCCTTATGTAATTTTGCAATTGCATGACTATGTAGGGGGTGCAATTGCGCTACAATGAAACTAAATGCTCCCTATATAGTGAGTAGAGACATTTGGTCACAATCAATTATCTGAAAATCTATATTTTGGGTTTTTCTCTCAATTAACTCTATGTCTCATGTTTTAAAATCCGTTACCAACTACAAAAATAGAAAAGTCATTTGGATGAGTCTCACAAATGATGAGCTGAATAAATCAACTTGATGATACTAAAGAATTGAGTTTCCTCTACAAAGAAACATACTGAGAAACTGACACAAACACAAGCATTGTAAAGTGAAACACATTAAAAACAACCTGTTGCATGAATACGCAAATAAGGGAAGAAATCAAATTCAAGAATCTAATATTTCACTTGTGCTTTAAAAAGGGAAAATTTTAGAGCAATATGGCTTCTTAACCTAATGTTTAATTGCAGTAAGTAGTATAATAATTGGGACAAGTGTTATAGAAAATAACACACAACAAATGAATTACAAATTTGGAGGAATGTAATTGTAGAATTATTTTCTATACGAGTTAGTGAAGGCCTTAGTTGAGAGTATGGAAATACCATACATCGGATTGTTCTCATGGAAAATATCGAGGATTATATTGTTGAATTATGTTAGATTTAAATAATTTCTTCGTTTCTAAATTAATAATTTAGAATCGGGTCATTTATATAAAATCTATGTGAGAAATCATTTCTCTACTCTACAAGAATGCTTAACATGGCATGTGTCAAAATGAATTGAGTTCGTGGGCCACCAGATATCGATTTTCTTCTTGTGTTGCTAGTATTTGTATGAGTCTAATAAACCTTAAATATTGGGTCCCTTTATACCTCCATATATAAATGTTTATTTGGTGTTTTAGGTGTAAGTTTGTTAAGAATACATTGGCCACTATCCTTGGAACATTGCAGGTGATCGGATCAGAAAACAATCTCTTTCATATCAGCAATGATAGAGATTGTTCTTTTTGGTAATCCAATGGATGGAGTTTGAAAGAAAAAGGATCGATAATTTACATCTATTAAATGCTTATTTTTCTTGCTAGGTTCGAAAATCATATCATTAGGGATTTCCCCCATTGTAAACCAAAGCCGTATCAGGTTATATGGGTTTTAGGTAAGACCGACCGTATCTTTTTCCCAGGTTCATTTGTGACTGGATTTTACTAAGACAATACCTTAATAGAGTGCCTATTGATTGGCCTTGAGTCAGTATGTTTTGAGGACAATAATGTAATGGAATTCCCATTAAATTCCAAGTCTATAAGTATGGGAAACCATGATTTTTTTAAGATGGAAGACCTTAAAGACTCTGAAGACCAGTTTGGTGAGATTGATAAGCCTTTCTATGATATGGGCATTGTCCAGGCCAATGCAATGCATTTGAGACCCCTGTTTATATTCGCGAAGAATAACATGCTACAAAACTGCCAGAATTGTTCCAGGTTTCATAGAAAGACAATGGTGTGGTAGATAATGGCAATGAAGCAGACCCAACTCATGTGTTTCATGGTCTTGAACAATGTGTATTTAGGTCATGCAGGATTTTCCCATTTGGTGACTCGAAAGAGGAATTTCTTACCATGGACAGGATCTGGGAAGAGGACCATCATAAACTGGGCCTATTTGTAGGCCTATTGAGGACCATCACTTCGGTGGGGATCCTGTTAGAATAATCAACCCATAGTTAATCACCTTAGACATTAATTAATCCAATTTTTGTCTTATTTGCCTAGTTTCCATATTCCACCTTATGCAAGTTGTCCTCCACACATCCAAAGTGGTCAAAATTGCTAAATTTGAGTCATGCAGCGCTTGGGAAACCACTTGGAATCAAATCTAATTTATTCCTAGCCTCCCTAGCGCATGTCTACTTTTTCTGCTTTATTGCCTTATTTTTCTGAGTTTTAAGGCAATTGGGAAAGTTTGACTAGGTGAAGTTAACTTGTTTTTTGTCCTCATCATCCTCCACTCTTTTCTCCTAAGAAAAGAATGTATGAGTTTTCCTTCCATCATCTATTAGCTTTCCTAATTGATTTTTCCAATTCGTAAGCTCCTAGACAGATTTGGAAACTGCTTTATGCACCTATGGGGGATTTACTTAGATTTAGTAAGCCTGCTTTTGACCAAATTTGAATGGAATCCTTATGCATTCAAATATATAATGTAATTATTTATTGTGGTAGCCTATGACTTCACAGGGTTGGCTAATGTACACTTATTCAATACAGATTAGTGTTCTGCTCCGTATTCAGTCTCCTTTGTGAGTAATTTGCATGTGTAATTGGCAATTTTTTTGAGTGTAATTGTTCTAACACATGGGTTCAATTTACACATGGTATCAGATCCTTTTTAGATTGATTTCTCTCCTTCCAATTTGTTATTATAGGTTCAACATCATTGACTGGGAGCATTCTGCTGACTGAAGGGACAATTTCTGAGCTATGGATCAATCTCAGAAGATCATCTTGAATCCATTTAACTTCTTTGAATGGAAAGCAGAGATGGAGATACCGTTGAGAGATAAATGCCTCTACAGAGTGACTATAGCAATAGAAGCAGAGCCCAATGCAACTACAGAGAAGATTAAATGGCACAACAGGAGGGATGAGGCCTATGGTCTCCTGTGTCTGAGCATATCCAAAGACCTCCTTTTCCATCTTGATGGATTAACATCACCAAATGAAGTATGGGAGAAGCTTATTGAGATTTTTGGTAAGACAGATGAGATGAGGGGACATCAAATTGAAAATGAATTGATCTCCCTGAGTCCCAATAGCTTTGAATCCCTGCAACTCTATTTTTCCAAGTTCAAAGCCCTTGTTTTGCAGCTAAAACAATGTGGGATTGAAAAGAAGGATGAGAAACTGGTTTTGGCCATACTCTCGAAGCTTGGCCCTGACTATTTAGTGTTTGTTTCGACCTTCCATGCCACAAAGTTGACAGCTCGAGCTTGGAAATTGCCTAGCCTTGCATATTTCATGGAATCTCTCACATAAGAACAAGATAAATTGGTGATGATGGGCACCATCAAACCTTCCAAAGACCAAGCTATGGTTGTTGGATATTCGAGGGTGGATTCAAAAGGCAAGAAGAAAGATAAGAAGCCACCTGAGAAAAAGAGAGACAAGAACAAGTCTCCAGAGGAGCCTTAAGGTTCCAAGAAGAACCCCTAGAAGAACAAGAACAAAGGAGAAATGAGCAAGTACGCATACTGCAGTAAGGGCAATCATTCAAAAAGCTCCTGCATGAAGAAGCAAATTGACATGCTGACCCAACTCCTGGAGAAGAATGACATCTCCCTTCCCGACAGCTTAAAGAAGAGGGAAAGAGGATCAAATTCAGAAGATAGAGAGAGAGTTCATGCATTGGTTGCTGGCACATCAAGCTCACCTAATTTCATCATTGATTCTGAAGCTTCAAGACATATGGTTTCGACCAAGGAGGCATTCACCTCACTTGACATGTTGAAAGGTCCACCAATTGTATTGGGAGATGACTCTCTCACTGAAATTTTGGGCAAAGGGAGGATTGATCTTGACCATGGTAAGTTCAGCAATGTATTGTATGTTCCAGGTCTTGCCTCTAACCTTTTGTCAATGTATTAGATGACCCACATAGGGTCTCCAAAGAAGGTCATATTCTCCCCTGATGAAGTTGAGATCACATAGATCTCAAGTGGTAAAGTCATTGCAAAAGGAGTTGCAAATCACACTTCTAAGGTATACATGTTCTCACACTTCCTACCCTACTCAAACCCCTCTGCTCTTCTGATTCATGCTAATGAGGAAAGCAAGCTTTGGCATGAAATATTTGGCCACCTTAATTACAAGTATCTTTCTGATCTTAGTGAAAAATAAATGGTCATAGGGTTACCAAAGATTAAGTTTTCCAAAGGAGTTTGTCAAGGTTGCATCTTAGGAAAACACCCAGAGCATAAATTTGAGAAAGCTAGTCACGAGAGAACTTCTGTACCTCTTGACTTGATCCACAGTGATGTTGCTGGCCCATTTCCTGATATGTCAATGAGTCAGGCCAAATATACATTGACATTCATAGATGAATTTTCTAAATATTGCTGGGTTTACTTCTTGAAACACAAGTCTGAAGTTTATGGCCTCTTCAAAGTCTTTAAGGCTTTGGTTGAAAACTAGTTTGGGAGGAAACTCAAGGTCCTCAGATCTGACAATGGTGGTGAGTATGTCAAGTCTAAGTTCATTCAATATTGTGTAGATGCAGGTATTCAGATGTAGCATTCTATCCCTTACAAACCACAACAAAATGGTGTTGCTGAGAGGAAGAATAGATCACTGAAAGAGATGGCAACATGCATGATGGAGGCTAAGACTTTGCCACCAAAGTTTTGGGCCGAAGCTATAAATTGTGCAGCCTATATCCAGAATAGGGTGCCTCATAAACAGCTTGATGGTATGACTCCTTTCGAAGCATGGAGTGGGCACAAGCCAGATGTGACCCATTTCAGGATTTTTGGCTCAAGGGCTTGGGCTAGAATTCCAATAGAAAAGAGGAAGGCTTTGCAGCCCCAAAGTCAAGAGTGTTTATTTGTTGGGTACTATGAAGATTCAAAAGGCTACAAGCTGATAAATTTGAGCACAAACAAATACTTCATTGAAAGGAGTGTTCAGTTCCAAGAAGAGGCTTTAGCAGTAGTGGAAGTTGGAGAATCCTCTTCACCACCAGAACCATTGAATGTAAGTTAAGAGATAGTTGAACTTGCTGATTCTGATATGTCTGATAATGTTGATTTAATTGCAGATCCTAACAGTCCTACAAGACCAAAATGGGCAGCAAAGACCATTCATGTAGCTGTAGAACTAGCTGGTAATCCTAATGATCCTAGGAGGACTAGCTCTCAGTTTGAGAGTGCTCTATGCATGAAAGATCCTATGTTTGCAGAGAAATTCTATCTGATGTTGAATCAGACCCACAAACATATGAAGATGCAGGAAATGATCCAAGATGGCAAAAAACCATTAAATAAGAGTTCAGCTCACCCCAGAAGAACAACACTTGGGAGCTGGTTGATCTCCCCCCAGGGAGGAAGCTAGTTCAGTGTAAGTGGGTTTACAAAACCAAATTTGCTGCTGATGGTTCACCTCTGAAATACAATGCCAGATTGGTATCCAAGGGCTACTCATAGGTACATGGCATAGACTACAATGAGACCTTTTCACTAGTGGCAAAGATTGACTCCATTAGGCTAGCCTTAGCCATTGCAGCTTCGAAGCAGTGGGAGGTATATCACATGGATGTGAAGTGTGCTTTCCTGAATGGAGATCTCAATGAAGAGATTTACATGCATCAGCCTCAAGTATTTGCTACTAATCCATCTCTTGTGTGTAGGCTAAAGAAGTCATTGTATGGGCTTAAGCAAGCCCCTAGGGCTTGGTATGCCAAGATTGATAGCTTTCTACTATCACTGAATTTTCTTCGATGCAAGTCAGATCCAAATGTATATTTGAAGCTGATTCATGGTTCATTAATGATTATTGTCTTGTATGTTCATGACCTTCTCATAATAGGAATCTCAAAGGATGAAATTGCCTCCTTGAAGGATGCAATGAACCATGCCTTCTCCATGAATGATTTGGGGTTATTGAGCCAATTCTTGGGGCTTGAGATTGCTCAAACAAAATATGGAATCAAAGTACATCAGTCCAAGCATGCCTTGGATTTTCTAAACAAATTCAACATGAAGGATTGCAAGCCAATAAAGACTCCTTTCCTTTCAGGAGTTAAGCTTGAAGAAGCTGATTTTTCACCTATGGTAAACAATACACTGTATAGGCAATTGATTGGATGTTTGTTGTATATTACACATACTCGACCTGATATTTCTTATGCAGTAAGTGTGGCTTCAAGATACATGGATCAGCCTCATGAGATCCATTGGAGAGTAGCCAAAAGGATCCTTAACTTTGTTCAGGGAACAAGGACTCATGTGATCTTCTACAAAGCTAAATCTGATCTTGATTTGATTGGGTTTACTGACAGTGATTGGGCAGGTGAAAACACAGATCGAAATTCAACATCAAGATATGTGTTCATGCTTGCTTAAGGGACAATCAGCTGGCCAAGCAAGAAAAAGTGTGTCATTGCACTCTCATCTACAGAAGCAGAGTACAAAGGAGTTGTAAATGCATCAACTCAATGTTTATGGTTGCAGGGGTTACTTGGTGAGTGTGGCTTCGAATCAGAATACTCATCTACTATCTATTGTGATAATCAGAGTACCATTTGAATCTGCAATGATCCAGTTCAGAAACAGAGAACCAAACACATTGAGATCCATATGCACTACATCAGACAGCTTGTGCATGATGGCACCATTCACCTACTCTTCTATTCATGTTCAAAACAAGTAGCAGATATCTTCACCAAATTTTTTTATGAGAAGACATTCAGCAATCTCAAATCAATGCTAGGGATTGATGATCATGCTGTGAAGCATGAGTGATGACAAGATTTTCAAATTTTGTTTTACTGTCCATGTTTAAGGGAGGATTTTTCCCACTGGGTTTTTGCCTCTTTCCTTGGTTAAATGGACATGCAGTATGTAAAGGGTGACTAAGCCTTGTTGCTAGGCCCTATAATTTTCTGATATTTTACTCATAAGTCAGGCTTAAGGGGGGGTGTTAGAATAATCAACCCATATTTAATCACCTTAGACATTAATTAATCTAATTTTTGTCTTATTTGCCTAGTTTCCATATTCCACCTTATGCAAGTTGTCCTCCACACATCCAAAGTGGTCAAAATTGATAAATTTGAGTCATGGAGCACTTGGGAAACCACTTGGAATCAAGTTTGCTTTATTCCTGGCCTCCCTATCGCATGTCTGCTTTTTCTGCTTTATTGCCTGCTTTTTCTGAGTTTTAAGGCAATTGGGAAAGTTTGACTAGGTGAAGTTAACTTGTTTTTTTTCCTCATCATCCTCCACTCTTTTCTCCTAAGAAAAGAATGTATGAGTTGTCCTTCCATCATCTATTAGCTTTCCTAATTGATTTTTCCAATTCGTGAGCTCCTAGACAGATTTGGAAACTGCTTTATGCACCTGTGGGGGATTTGCTTAGATTTAGTAAGCCTGCTTTTGACCAAATTCGAATGGAAGCCTTATGCATTCGAATCTCTCATGTAATTATTTATTGTGGCAGCCTATGACTTCACAGGGTTGGCTATTGTACACTTATTCAATACAGATTAGTGTTCTGCTCCATATTCAGTCTCCTTTGTGAGTAATTTGCATGTGTAATTGGCAATTTTTGTGAGTGTAATTGTTCTAACAACTGGGTTCAATTTCCATAGATCCACCTAAATCTCTCAAGTTTCAAATACTATATAAATGATCTGAAACAAAAAGAATTATAGAAACAACATATAATAAATTTGGATTTTTTCTCAAAGACAATGCACGCTATACATACTAACTCATATGGCATGGAGATGGAAAAAAATCAACACGATATCATTTTTAGTTAGATACACACAAGTACATTGAATGAAACATGGAACAAAAAACACTTTTGAAGATACACCATATAACATTAGTGACAAAAGGACCATACGATAATGATTTTATAAATGATACAAGAATGCCTCAATTTTTCTGTCTAGAAAGTTAAATATTGATTAAAGTGGATGGATAGAGTTTACCTAGCATTCCAGGCTTCTGTGGGTTCTTAGGCTTGAAAAAGGGTGGAGGACAAATGAAAAATGGAGTGGAAACAGGCTCAATATCCCAAATAGAAAATTGATTCTTCCTTTCACCAGCACTTGATTCATCCCACCCAACTTGCTTGGAAAATAAACAAAAATACATTAAATAAGATGACAAGATCCTCATACATGAAGAGTTAAAACTTTTAGTAACATCTCAGCTTCAAGAACCCTTAATTTAGAAATTTGACAGGAAATAAATCCTTATATTTCCAACAATAAATACCTGGATATTATGCCTCTGTGATTTTTTCCATTTAACAGGATCAAGGTCACTCATTCTTGTAATGGTACACATATACCTGCAAAAGAAAAAAGACAAAATCAAAGCTTCAATACGAAGAAACAAAGAAAAAATAGTTTTCCTAGCACAAATCAAAATGATAAATAGCAGAGAAAAACACACACAGGTGAAAAGTAGTGATCTAGTGAATTGATGTTGTTTTCTCTGTTGATGAAACTACTACAACTATTTCTTATTAAATTGGGTTTGTTTGGATCAAAATCTATTAGATATTCTCCTTCACCTATGTGTTTGGAGCTTATAAGACTATAACTAGTCAATATCCATCTTGATAATAAAAAACATGTTTTAAGCACAGTTATGACCTCCAAGAAAGTGTTGCGACCTTGGAGTATGGATCTGTATTTTGTTCTTCTCTCTGTATTTTTTTCATCACTCTGGAATCGAGGGTAAAATGTTTTAAAGTTGTTATTCCTATTTGTGATAACCTAATATAGTCCTTGTATTATATGATAATGTAAATCAAAATAGTTGGTATCCTTCTCTAATAAACTATCAGGAAAAGGTATCATCTAGTGAAGTATGTCTTTAGATTTGACCATATTTTTAATAAAATTAATTTTCTAAATAAAATGAATTATTTTTAATAAAAAAATCATTGTTTTTTTTACATACATGCCATTTGTGTTTGTCTTTCCAAAAAAAAGGATCTATGCCTAAGACCATGATCTCAAAACCACCTATTTGAAAACTCTTGCTTATGCCAAAAAAAATGTTCTCTCATGGATAAAAACTCAACTCATTATGTTTTGTATAAATTCTATAATACCAACTAAAAAATAATTCTCTCCATGGTTGTATTTCTCCATCTACAAACTGCATGAGTTTGTTAGCATTTAGGTTACTCCAAAAGTGTTTTTACCTTTCCAAGAGAGTGTTGTCTCCTATCCCTTTGATGATGCTTTATGGACACATAGATGGCTTAGTTTGGGTGGATTCTTGACCTTGTTTATAGTTATGGAATAGCATCCTTACGTGTGAGGTTGTTATTTGGATCGACATATTGACTAACCCATTAGGTCCATACAATGGGGAAGTTTGTTTCTGAGTCAATGGATGTGCCTACCTAGGAGTAAGAACATTGGGTGCTTGAAGAAGGGGACTTAACCCCTAGAGCTTCAAACCATGTGATATGTAGCTTGGATTTTGGACTCTTGAGAATTCTTAGGTTAAGAAGAATACTTCATGGAGGTTTGTGATGGAACCAAGCACATATATTGAGGAGGATAATGGGAGATTACTGACCACATTGGTACATATCAGAGTAGCATTGGGTATACGAGAGGGAATTGGACACACAATTAGAGAAACGACTTACACAAGGGAAATTGGACACCAAGACACCATGGAAGAGGGAGTGTAGGAATAACACCCTATTGGAGACAAAACAATCTTGGAGGAGGATAATTGATCCCAAGATCTTGACTTGGAGGGAATCTCATCACTTTTGGGGTTCGACAAAACCCTAGTTTGACATGCACATCCTTGGATTGTAGAGTGCTCCATGTTGGTTACTTGTAGGGAAACTTGTCCTTATTTTATGATATCCTCCCTCACCTGCTTACATATATAAGGGAGGAGAAATATCTCATATTTATTCATAATTTGTACCCTTCATGGTACTTGTCTTGGAGACTTAGGGTTCATGTGGAAACCTTATGAGAAGACAAGGGATGATAAACATCTAAGATGTTCTTGGAGAGCTTGCTCATGTGCAATGTTAGGATTTTTTTTTGTGAGGAATAAGGTTTGTGTTATACATGTAAACCCTAGAGAATACAACACCATTGCTGATGATTATTATTATGTCTCTTGCTGTAACACTAAGGTTTCTACCCTAGTAGAAGACACAGAGAATAGATTTAACACCTTGTATGTTTTTGGATCTTTATTTTGATGGTACGTAAGGCTAGGAAAATATCATATAGTTATTGTATTCTTGATGCTACATGGAAGTATTTATGCTTATGATGCTCTAAGAGTGGAAGAATTAGGGTTTGAGGATTCAAAACGTAGGACAAGAAAGTATATTTGGAGGCCAACACTAGATTTTTATTTCCACATACGTATACGATTTAACATGGCTAGGGTGTGAAAACCATGAGGAAGACAACCATGCTAATGTGGAGAGATTGTGTGATACAATATTGTTGTTGAAACCAAAAAGGACTTGTTAATGTTGGCACTTGCTAGTTGGAGATATTTGGTGGTGTCTAGGGTTTTCATGATTTCCCTAGAGAGGGTTTGGGAGAGGTTGAAAAATTGTACCATCTTTGTGATAAAGTTGTGGCATGTACATGCACTTAATTATGACAAACACATATATGAAGTTTTCATCTATCCAATACCAATGTAATTGCATATTTGATTTTCATCTTTCATTGTCTTCTTGATTATTTTCAAAACTTGTTGTTCATGCTAATTTGACATATTAAGGGTTGAAATTGTTGAGTGATTTGGAAAACACCTTAAAGATAATAAGGCATACTTAATATTGTAAATATACAATAATTAAAGTGATTTCAAATATGGTTTATCTTTAGAAAAGTGTGCCTAAAATATCTGGAACTTGTTGGCATACATTTGATATCCTTACTCTTGGAATTCCTAGTGGATTGGGGTTGATGTAAATGGAAATATTGTCCATAGTTTTATACTATAATTTATATTCAAGATCATCCGTATGTTGAATATTCATAAGAATTGAATATGGGAAACCTTTGGAGAGAAGTGAAATTTCAAAATCACATTAAAAGTTAGAATTCCCAAATTTATACAAGTTAGCATGAATTGGCACTAATAAATGTTCCTCCTATGGGTACAATGGCCTTTGTTAAACCTACCTCCTTGTACTAGGAAAACATGCCCATGACAATTCATGCTTCTTTATCTAGAATGTGCATATTTCCAATGCAAGTAATTTCCATTTTGTATGCTTTTTTCTTTCCTATTTTGGCCACAAAATATCACTATAACATCACATTTTCCTTTTAAAACATTTCACCAACATCATCCAAAAAATGCCACCACAAGCTTGTGTGCAATAAATGACCTTAAATTGCCATAAAATTATAGCACAAAAATATGTATTTTTCGTAAGAGGGAAAGGATACCACTTGAACCGAGAAATAACAAAAATGGAAAACGTCAACATATAAATATGTTTCCATGGTGATCATTCCTTTAAAATAGAAATTGGAAAAACTACATTGGAACTGTTAGGTAGTTGAGTCATCTCTGTGGGAGAGGAAAGGTAAATTTATGATGTCAAGATTTTAGAAGTTTTGCCATGGTAATGGATTAAATTTAAACCTTCAAAAGATACCCTGTGGAGGTGGTGACATGGTTGTTGTGCCTCTAAAACGCTCAAAAAACTCCCATGGTGGAAAATCCATACCAACATTAGTGAAACATCGAATATCAATAATACAAGAAGAAATGATTATATTCAAACACACAAGGAGGTTTATTTTTTTTCAATAAAACATAATTAAGGAATGAATGAATGAGATGAAAGTGAAAGGAATTTCCAATTAATATTCATGTATACCAATGAATGATAAATAATGGTAAACCAATAGACAGAGAAAGGCACCATTAATATGCATGGAAATCTAAAAGACAACTTCTGAAATAAATGTCGTTGCTAGCAATATCGCTAGACATAACGAAAGAATATATTTTGTATAATCAACATGATATGCGAGGAGATGATACAACCTAACAATTTATTGCAAAATTCTACATAATGTTTTATGATATTTTTACATTTTTATTTCTTGTTTGATTTTTTTACTCTTACAAAACTTGCCAAACCAAAAGAAAATGGTCACTTCATTGCTTTCAACCAAACAAAAATATATTTTTAAAACATGATACAAATTAAAACAAAGTAGTACAATGTTAGTAAAATTCGAGCATAATGAAAAAGGTATAATACCTAGTGTAGGGATGTACTAACAAAAAATAAAGTTCGTGGAGTAAATTAAAAATCACTTTCAAAGAATAAGATAAGAAACTTTACTAATTTGTGTACATAACCATGTTCATTTATATAACACTATAAATAATCAAATCGATTTACACATATAATTGCATAGAGTAATGAGGTTCTTATAACCTAGTATGGGGGATATGTAATTTAATGTAAATTATGTGATACAATTTTTCTTACCTAGACATACTTGGTTCAATATGTTTGGTTAGGAAAACAACCAATATGGCCAAATCTAAGGCAAATACTTGGAAAATCTAAATGTTTGACACCCTTTATGCAAAAAGAATGGCTTGATGAGGGTTATATGAAACATTATTTGTTACTAAATATAGATTTGTTTTGTTCAATTTATAAGGGAAAATTTTGAGATATGGTTCCATATTAATCTAAAGTTGGCTCAACTATGAAAAAAATAAAGTTCTTACTACTTGCCTTAAGCTGTAGGTTTCTTGGATTCAACCTCCTCAATTGGGTTGTATGATCTGAACAAGTTGTAATTGCTACTTGTATTGTTCCTTGATTCCCCCCATATCCATACTTCTTCATTTTAGTATTGTTTAAGTATTTTGTCATTGTGTTTTATTTCCTTTGAGGGATCTATAGAATATGTCTTGGCCCAAGTTTTAATACTTTTATTTTCTATTCCCAAATTTAGGACATAGATGAATGGATGTGGGTGGACCATGAGTATATTTCTAGGACTATGAGTGTTTGATAAAGTGAACCAAGCATAATTATAACAAATAGTGAATGGACCAAGATCTCTATCCATAGTGACCACGATAGAGGTTTTGTCGTGAGAAGATCTCTATCACTTGTGAAAGGTATTCATTGACTTCAGGTCTATGGAGATTCCATGTTGGTGATTACATGGATGAAGAACAATCAACAAATCCATAAAGTGACTTTACAACCTCTGGCTATATAAATCAAGGAAAATTCACATCTCTTTGATATGATCACTTTTGACCATATATAGATATCTTGGGAAACCCTAGGTTTGTATCTGCAATCTAATAAGATGTGAAAAATGTATCTGTTATTTTGACAACGATTGTGTTACAAAGAAAACCATTCAAAACTGACAACAAGGAACCTAACATTTTCAGGAAACAAAACATGTTGTCCATGTTTTTGGACTTCTAAGCATAATTGATATATTCTATTATCAATTCAAGCAAGTAAAAATTTTAGGGAACAAAGAATGGTAGAAATTGAGCAAGTATGGAATATAAATCAAATTAACTGAAGCAAAATCTGTATGAGAATTAGGAATATGTTGCCGATANAACATACTACAAATATTTTCATGTTGCAATAATTTCATGTTAGGACCCATCAAATAAATATTTTCCTGTTTATGAAATAACAAAATGAAGCTAAATAAGTATAGTTTGAGTAGTTTGTCTCAATGATTTGAATGAAAAATATTAATGAACATTTTATTGTTGATGAACAATTTTAATTTAATAATGTAAATTACAATACTATTCAAATAATATATTTGGTAATAAGAGATCACCTAAGGAAACATGGAGAACCAAAACACTATGTATATAGGGCCATCGATCACATCAAAATGCCATTTTTGCCTCTTAATTATGAAAATATTTCCCAAGGCTATCTGTAACAAGTTCTAATGGATGAGTCAAATAACAATAGTAAAATTTAAACACTATAATTATAGAAATAACTGTTTTTAATGTATACTTCCTTACCATTCATTGAGCTCCTCTCTTCTTTTCGAGAATAATTTAATATTCTATTCTAAACAGGACCAATCACGTGAAGGTGGAAGCTCTTATGGCCCCTCCGACTCTCACATCACTCTCAATTCCCCAAACCAAATGCATCTACTTGAAAATAAAAATTTAGTGCAAATTAATTCATTCAATACCTGAAAAAATATTTCATTAAACCAACCATTCATTCAATAGATGAAAAAAACATTCATTAACCCATTCATTTAGTCAATATTCGATAAAACCATTTAGTAAACCATTCATTAAAGCATTCATTTAACCATTCATTCATTAAATAGCGGAAAAAACCATGCACTACATTGTGTTATAAAAAAGAATTACTCAAAATTCTTTCAGTCACTTCTTTTTTACTTTTATTCTCTTTACATAATTAGCAAGAAGCTCATTTTCCAGAATTTGTTGATTGGTCTCCCTAGTAGATTGCTCTCCAAGTTGAACTTGCGGCAAGGGGCTTAGAATTGCTGCAATAATGTGAAAATGTTTCATTAATTTATTTTTGTTTTTATAATTACAAGTAAATTATTTAAAAAAACATTACAAAGGTGTTTTTTACCTGGCATGGGCACATCATGTTCATCATTATCCTGTCCATGATCAACCTGTACAGTGTTACTTGCATCTACGTGCTATGTAGTTGAATTGTGGAGAATTACAATTAATGTTCATCATCTGTAATTTTCTATACAAAACATTAGCATATTAATAAATTCATTACCAGGAATTGAAGCATGATCTTCAACTGGTTGGTTTACATCCTTGACATTAATGGGATCATTGCTTTCCTGCTCAAAACAGAATAAATAGTTTATGTTAACTTTTTATAACAAATAAATTGCATGAGAATTAATATATTTTCATTAAACTATATAGTTTTTATATACCTATGCACCAGATGGCTCACTAGAAGATCGTGTATTCCCATACAAGTTTTTTTGGTGTTCAACAACAACTTCAAAACCGTGTTGGAATCCAAGCTTCAATTCTTCCTGAGTGGGTGCTACTTTGAATTGTTCAGCCTACATATTTGTATAATGCCATTAGTTTTACATTTTGCACTAAAATAAAATGAAAATAATTTTCTATATATTATTTGGATGCAGTATTGGGTTTTCGATACTTACAAATCCTGCCGCCAAATTTGAATAACCACCAGGCCCAAGCTTGTTTTGACCAATTTTTTCCAGTCTTTCCTTGGTGGCCTTTTATGTGTCTAACAGCCTAATCAAGTGTTGAATTACGTTAGTCGATGTTCCAAATTCAATATAAAGATTAATAATAATGAGGATTACCATTACATTGTGGAATGTATTGCATACCTCCTTGTGCTTGGTGGTATCATTCATGCTTTTCTCAGACCCTTTTCTTTTCCATATTCCACTATGGATTTCCACTCCCTTGATGGAATCATCGGAGGGCGCTCATACCTAGGGTTGTTTTCTAGGTGAACCCTATATTTGTCTCAGACAATC
Organism: Pseudotsuga menziesii; assembly: GCA_001517045.1. Classification (NCBI taxonomy): domain Eukaryota; kingdom Viridiplantae; phylum Streptophyta; class Pinopsida; order Pinales; family Pinaceae; genus Pseudotsuga; species Pseudotsuga menziesii. Next base: position 376,509 of record LPNX010175439.1, read on the forward strand.
TTCAGATGTTGTCTAGCCTTCTTTAGGACCTTTGTTGTATCAAAGGTATATTTGATGAATAAACCAACAAACTGATTAGTCAGCTCATCCTTTAAATATTTTGGTTGTCTGTACCACCTTGTGCGGATGGTGGGCCTGAAGATCTCCAAGGCCAAATCATTTATATTTTTATAAAATACATCATTTCTTGCAAAACAATGATGCCATCATTAGTCAACATCAAAATTTTTTATCGGTATATTAGAAACAAATTATAAAAACTAAATTGAACAATCTATAATTACTTGAAATATTCTCTATATTTATTGGAACGAGTTATTGAATTGCATATTCCATGAATCATGACGTTCTTACTTCCTTGCAACTGGACAGTTGATTTCATATAATACAAAATAATGAAAGATGTTTGTAGTATTGGGTGTATGTATATACACAATATGCATGCACACACAAATGCACAATCCTTTCCTGGTTTTGTGATATTTTGAAAGTTTCTTTTCCAATAACTATTTAGTATTTTCAAAAACCACATCCATTTTTGTGTTTCATGTAACTTTTCACTATTTCCAACTACTATGTTTATGAGTGACAAAGCCTATGAATTTTAAATGTTGTTCTAAAGAGTTATCAAGCACTTTTATCTACTTTGCATGATAGCTCATAATCTACTAGCAACGTGTTGAATTTCTCTCACCTATTTCCAATTCTTTCCACACAGTTGTCATGGAGTATCCATGCCACAGAATGATTTCCTTCGACTGATGCAGTGTTTCTATAGGAAAATGATACATGATGTGATTGGTCATCATCAAAAATGACATAAATGGGGTACTTTTGATCATGCCAGTAATATATCCTATTGACTCTGGTATAGATAAGGAATGCAGTAGGCCAGAGGTACTGAAACTATCGGTCTTTTTTTTTTATAATTGTTTTGTGCAACAAACTATTAATATCTTTCCTCAATATTTTCCAGGATGAAAATATTGAATCAGTTTTTTAGGTTTGCATGGAACAAACCCATATGTCCTGTATAGCTTTGAACTAAATGTTCAAACCTATAACATTATCAATGGTGATTTACCAAAGGATGTTATTTTCCATCATTTTCCATTAATAAATGCTAACTGCATCAATTAGCTCAATAACCCATCATTTGCTGTAGGCTTGTGTTGTACACATTGTTGGAAAGCTTCATATTTTGTTAATTACACATAAACCACTACATTATGCTTTCTCATGATGGAAATTTCAAACTATTAAATGCTTGTTATTGTCTGATCTATTTCTGATGTACAATGGACTGATACTACCATTTCAAGAGATATTGGATACTATAATAAACTATATTAATTGAAAATTATCTGCCACATCGATATCATCTTCATACATATCAAACATTATTAATAGTCGGAATTTCCATGTCAGAATTGTCCCACAAAATTCTGTCTTTCTATTGCATGGCTTGCAAAAGTTAAAAAGGTTTTGGAATAAACAGGGCCACTTATATGCCTTGAAACAATGCAAACTTGAACTCTAACTTGTTTCTTTTTGTCTATTTATCTATTTTTTTGTTTTGAAAATGTTGTATATTTTATACTAAAAATCAAGATACATCTACATCAAGACCATTATATCCGGGGGCCAAAGAGTGCTAGCATATCTGTATATTAGATCTTATTTATATTTTTGATTTTAGCATTGTTCTTTGAGATGCCTTCACACTCCCTCTTTGTAATGAAACATGGTGTAATTTTTTAGTCCCTTTGACCTAATTTTGTGGTCTTTTCTTGGAAATTAATAAAACTATCTTATCTTATGTTATCTGATCTGGTAACTATGCTTTAAACAAATTTAGATGTGGTAATAATTATAACCAGTAGTTTAAAACATGTGACAATGGTAGTCAAAATAAAAGTCATTTGGATTGTTATACCAGTCTGGTATGCTCAAAAATATTAGAAGTGATGTGGATGTTAGTTTGTAACTATTTTTAGCAATTCAAAGTATGCAAAAGTGATGGGGAAAATAGGTCATTTAAATTACTGTTTGAGCCAAATTCAATACTTTGCATATTAACAATGGAAATTTTGATGCATGATTACCTTCATCCATACATCCCATACACCATACTTTCTCATGACTCACTTTAGGAATGGTTAATTCTTATATCTTCTCTGTCATGGCAACGATCTTATTTTGAACTTTTGAAAATTCCAATGTCAATGAGGAAGTTGCATCTTTACTCCCTCCCAAATAGTTACCCATAGCCTCTATCTTCATGGCTTGTTCCAAAGCACTGTAGGGTGAATCAATAGTTTGTTTCTAGAAATGAATTTTGGTCTGTGGTAATAGCCCCTAAATGAACCATTCTTTATGATGCATATCATGGATAGGGAGGGACATCCTAGCTATAACATCCCTAAATATCTAGGCATACTTGTTAGATTTTCTTAAGATCTGATTAGATTATCTAGGATCTTTATATGAAAGAATAACAAGTACAACAAAATGAATAAGATATAAAAGATACACAAGATACAATGATTTTCATTGCGGAAACCATAAAGGAGAAAACCCTACAAACTTCTTCAGAATAGTAAGATGATCAAATGCAGTAATAAGAAATGTTCAGTAGCTATCTTTCTCTCCTCCTATGACTGTATATCTCTCTCCAATGCCTTAGAGAGTGTGTGAGGTGTGTATAAATGAGGGAGAGTGCCTGCCTATTTATACCCTTTCAAGTCACTGAACAAATATAAGACTCGAGCCTACATGTCATCTCACATGGGGCCCACTTCTCCTAGAGATACCATAATTAAATATTACATGATGTTACACTGGGGACTATTGCCTCGACTTACAATGGAGGTTGTACCTCAAGGTTTAGACACAATTTAGACATACTGTAAAGGGGTAGCACACATCCCCAATGGGGGTACAACAACATATGATAATAATATACATCACAATATATTCCAAAGTTACAAATACATCAACACTCCCTCTTAACTAAGAAGGTATTCTCTCTCTACACAGTCATCAACGCATTTGGTTAGGACTTCATTGCATCATCATCATCATAGATTTAGAGTCTTCATCATAGCTTCTACCATCATCTTCTTATAATTTTGTCATTGTCCCATACTATCTATCGTCAGAAGTTTCTACAGTGCTAGCTCTTTTTCATGCTGGATGTAGGCCTAGTCCTCTACCAGGTCTTCATCTACAGTGCTAACCCTTTTTCATGCTTGATGTAGGCCTATCCCTCTACCAGGTCTTCATCATCTCTGCGAGCAACAAATCAAGTAGGTACATCTCAGGACTTATTATATGCCTCTTGTAAAACCTACAAGATATCCCATGACTAATTATATGCCACTGCAAAACTTGAAAGAGCATCCTAGGACTGATTACATGCCTTGCAATACCTGTGTAACCTACTATTACCTCATCATATTTATATAATCTCATCGTCTCACGGAGCACAATCTAGATACACATAACACACCACTTACATTCGCCGACATGGTAGGACACAACTAGTACCATCTAGAAATAGGCTTCAACAATTACATCCATCGGCATGGTAGGACACACCTACTACCATCCAGGAAAGGCTCCAACACTTACATCCATCGGCATGGTAGGACACACCTACTACCATATGAGGAAATGCTCTGCACTTACATCCAATGGCATGGTAGGACACACCTAATACAATCTGGGGAAAGTCTTTGCACTTACATCCACCTCCATGGTAGGACACACCTACTACCATCTAGGGAAAATATATGCACTTACATCCACCATCATGGTAGGACACACCTACTACCATCCGGGGAAAGGATCTGCACTTACATCCACTGGCATGGTAGGACACACCTACCACCATTCGAGGAAAGGCTCCACACTTACATCCATCGGCATGGTAGGAAACACCTACTAGCATCTGGGGAAAGGCTCTACACTTACATCCACCGACATGGTAGGACACACCTACTACCATCCGGGGAAAGGCTCTGCACTTACATACAACCATGGGAGGCCCAAACTTCCAACATGTAGGAAAGGCTCTGTGTATCTGCATATTTTGGACTCAACACTTCCCTTTGGAGGGAAATTCGATCTGAAGAACACCAAGCTTCTCTCTAAAGTACTCAAACTTTACTCTAGCCATTTCTAGCATAGAATCACATCAAGGTTGATTACATCCAAGGATAACATGCGAGCTTTTCTAGGAATGATTACATCTAAGGACAAACTATAATATTGATTACGTCTGAGCAAACTACAATATTCGTCAGGATTTTATGTTCAGACAACCTGTCTCACCAGCTATGCTATAACTCATCGCTCCCTCTTTCGAGAGATCTAGATCTGGATCACATATTGGAGCTTCACTGCTCCTCTCTGCATCATACAAAAATGTAAGTCAGATCAATCAAAGAAAATAGTAGCTTTAAAAATAAATAGACTACCTCATAAATAACCGAGAAAGTGGCAACATATTTTCCCTCGTCTATACTTAGCACCATACAGGATTGCTTCCTGCTAAACCAAGAGATCACACCTGATCCCATACTGAAGCAACACCCCAAAGTTCTCTTCCTATCAATGGCACTTCCTGTCCAATCCGAATCCACATAACCCTCCAAGTTAATCTTCTGATTCAACACATACTTGAGCCCATAATCAACTATACCCTTCAGGTACCTTAGAATATGCTTTGCAACAATCAAGTGAACATGTATTGTATCCATCAAGAACTATCTCAATGTGTTCACATCAAAGCAAGTATCTGGTATTGTATTCATCAGGTACATCAAGGACCCAATCATCTGACGATACATTGTGGCATCAATCGACTCTAATAAAGCATCACTCAATAGCTTCAGGTTTGATGCCATAGGTGTGGCCATGGCCTTGTAGTCCATCATCCTAAACCTCTTCAGGATCTCTAGTGCATACTTCCCTAGTCCAAGGAATAATCCATCCATACTTTGGCACACCTCCATTCCTAGAAATTAGTGCCATCATACTTAGAGTCCATCTCGAACTCAGAAACAAGTATCCTTCTTGCATATTTAATGAGTTCCTCTTTTCCTATCATGAATAGGTCATCGAAATATAACATGAGCATCATTGGTCTTCTGCCTTCAACCTTGAAGTAAAGGTTGGAACCCACTTTTCTCTCAATAAAACCTAGATCCATTAGTAATCTTTCCATCCTCTTGTACCATGTCAAACCTGAGGATATTCTGCAGTCACTCCCTTTGAAGCGGAGCATCATTCTCCCTCTTCCTTTTGTACTCTATGTATTGAAACATTCTGTAATGGAGTGACAAGTATCTTCCTCTACTACTAATATTCTATGTATCCATCTAGGGACATTGGATACCAAGATCCTCTATCTTGAACTTTGTTGAAAATTTATTCTCGCACCCATATGTGAGTTAATTCCTTCTTTAATTTGCACACATGAGTCTTCCTATCACGTGTCTCAAATCCCAGTGGCTGCTCTATGTATACTTGACTCTCCACTAGTGAAAATGTAGTCTATGCCTTCTCTCTGTGAGAAGCATCGTGCTACGAATCTTTCCTTGTATCCCATGATGTCTCCATCTACTGCATGCTAGATCTTGTAGATCCATATGGAAGATACTACGGACTTCCCTTCAGGTCTTGACACCGCATCCTAGTCATAATTATTCTTGAACTGGTACTCTTTGATCATAGTCTCCTTCCCTTTATTCTTATCTACTTCTTCATATTTGGAAGGCTATGCATCAATGATGTCAATCACCAATGTCACATAACTAGAGTGTGTCTGAGGCATCTTTATTTCTTTGGAAGTATCGTCATACTATTCTTCATATTGGATTATTTCTCATGCCCAAGATGGTCTTCATCTCTCGAGGTGGATCTACCGCTCTCTTTATATTCTTCTAAAGCTCTTTCTTTAACTATGGTGTCTTTGACTTGGGAAGATTCATGTTCCTCTTCTAAACTTTTGTTACTTGTTCTTTGGAATGATCTACAAGTCAAGTTCATTTTCATGATTAGAAACATATCATAATTTCCAAAACATATTAATAGTGACAAATATATGTCACATAGCCATGCGACTATATTAGCCAATGCTACAACATTCATCCATATCATGTATACATACAATAAATTCTATATGAATTATACCCTAATGTTATTAAGAGTGTGTACACACTCTTAATAGTGTAATTAAGTGTGTGTACAACATCCTAATAGATAAGTAGTAATGGAATGTTGCACAACATCACTGACTTCTCACCCATCATGTGCAATTCAATAGTATAAATGCAAATACTCAAACATGCATAACACATCAACTGAATATAAACAAATGCATAACCAAACAATATCATGAAATGAGAATTGAATACTTATCTTTATTTGTTTTGTGGGTAGAATCCACCTTAAGCCTTCAGCTTCATCATCTTCTTCATTCATAACATCATCATTTCTGATCCAAATGCTAAGATGGATAAGAGGTTCTTCAAGAATTGAGTCCTTCATATTGCTCATCACTTAAGGGATCTTCTTTGAATCATGAGAGCTTGATCTTTAGTTTCTTCTCTTCTCTTATTATGAGTCGATCTTCTTCTTGTGTTCCCTCTTCCCAGAGTCTACTGAAGGTAATCACTTCCTTTTGGCACACATTCCTCTAATGAATGAATCCCATGATCTTGGGTGGGCATTCAATGTGGTTATAACAATATCTTATTCTTCTTCGATTACTTCATCATAGAATCAAACACTTCCTTTTGGTGTCTTCAAGAATGACACATGAGGGATGAGATGTTATTTAATAGAATCTGCAATGATTCTCTTGGCTTTATCCTTAGCCTCATCTCCCTATGGCTCTTAGAACTTATTGAATTATTAATTCAAGTCAATTTCTTCAAGGATCATGGAGGTCCTATACTTCCATACTTCGAAGTTGTTATATTCACCAAGATTTTCATGAAGCTCGTGTGATTAGTCATTTTGAAATGAGAACCTCAAATGTAAATAGCAAAAATTTGGATCTTACCAATTTGAGGTGTCCATCCTAGTTTTGGAGGTGGTTGATCTAGGGTTTGTCAGAGAAATCGTAATTTAAAAAAATTGGAATTTCAAAGTTTTGATTGGATATAAATATGGGGCTCTTGAAGGAAATATTTCCAATGTACTCCTTTTTTGAAAAAAGTAGAGGGAAGCCCCCAGAACAGGAATCCCTAGTTTTCCAATTTCTTATGCAGAAATGACTGATATTGATTTTGATGTATCTCTGAAGTTTGGGATCCTTAAAGTATGAAACTTCTCACTGTGATAGAATGATACGTATTATTTCCAACCCCACATGTTAGAGCAGAAATGGATTGTCTAAGTGGGACTTATGCTGATTTTCCCAAGGTGACTATTTTGGCTACTGTTCATCATAGCAAACTTGTACAGACTTCCACGTGTCCTTGTTTCACATTCTAAGTATGAAAAATGTACCACACAAGCTACAGTCCATTTTCTACCTAGAACATCTTGCAAAATTTCATTGGGACCTTCCTATCCCGAGATATAGAAAATATACCTAGGTAACTTAGTTATGGCTGTATTTTGGAGGAGGATGGAACCCTGATTTGGAGGAACCATGTATTCTGAAGTATAGCGAATCTGAGGATAAAATTTTTACACAGTGTAAAGCATGAATTTATATTTGTCCTATAAACGTTTCAGCTTCTGATCCTTCTCAAATCTCTTGTTATAGCGAAAGTGCTAGGATTACTAAATTCAGTCTTCTAGGGTTTTCAGGAGTGAAACCCTGATTTCCATTAGCTGCCATTGCAGCTGTATTTTGGCTGCACAATGAAACATCTATGATTCAAAATTTCTACCACCAATAGATGCACCCTAGTGAGGAAATTTAACCTATCCCTTCTTGCTTGATGATCTCTGGAGAGAACACCTTCAACTAGGAAGCCCTAGTTCCTGCAACTGCACAGTGTCTTCTTTCAGGGAGGTTCTGATACCATGTTATATTTTCTTAAGATATGATTAGATTATCTAGGATCTTTATCTTAAAGAATAAAAAGTACAAAAAAATGCATAAGATATAAAAGATACACAAGACATAAATATTTTCATCGGGGAAACCATAAAGGAGAAAACCCCACAAACTTCTTCAGAATAGTAAGATAATCAAGAGCAATAATAAGAAATGTTCAACAACTATATTTCTCTCCTCCTATGACTGTCTCTCTCTCTCCAACACCTTAGAGAGTGTGTGAGGTGTGTATAAATGAGGGAGAGCACCTCCCTATTTATACCCTTTCAAGTCACTGACCAAATATAAGACTCGAGCCTACATGTCATCTCACATGGGGCCCACTTCTCCCAGAGAGACCATAATTACATATTACATGATGTTACAATGGGGACTATTTCCCCGACTTATACCCGGAGGTTGTGCCTCAAGGTCTAGACAAAATTTAGACATACCGTAAAGGAGTAACACACATCCCCAATGGGGGTACAACAACATACAATGATAGTATACATAAAAATATCTTCTGAAGTTATAAATACATCAACAATACTCCCATGTAGACTCCCCTTGATTTTTTTGAATCTCCTTTAACTCTTCTTTCCCCTATTATTTTTATTTGGGTAACTAAAATTGATCTAAAAATGATTTCTTAAATTTTTATATTGATATAGGTGTGGAATTAGAAAGGGAACACTCAACTAGTTTCATATACCAATGCATAGCTCGTCCTTGGAGTATGGTCTAGAACTCAATCAACTTTGTTGATTTAAGTAATCCTCTTGATCTCCAAATGGCTTCAAATAGAAACTAGTGTTGGTATTCATCTTCATCAATACCCTTACCCCATAATGGGTATTGCATAGATGATCCTCCTTGAACCCCAAATACTCTGGTAACTAGAGGTCCTACTAAAACCAACCCTTTAGGTCCAATTTTCACAAATGTATTCTATTCCACAATGGGTATTACTTGACTATTGGTACTTTGATTACTGGTTAGACTGTAGAAAAATTGCTACTACTAACTCCTCCCACCATTGATCCAACTTGAAAACTAATAAAACTATCACCTATGTGATTATACTAGGGTAATCACAAAACAATATTAGAAAAAGGAAGTACCATATGGTTTAAATACGCCTAGGGAATATTTGATCTAGAGCTTGTTCCATTTCTTCCATTGGTTTTGTCTATTGCCAAGGGGGGTTCACTCATTGTACTTTCACTATTTTCCATAGATATTAATAGTGTTGACTATTCCAAAAACTCTTATGGGTATTTTTCAAATTAATAAATCAACATTCCAGCACCTTGCATCATAACCTCATAATCTGTATCTTTCTCTTCCATTGCATTAGACATGCCCTCTACTCGACCTCCTCTACTCATGTTGTATTGCACATCTATCCCTCTCACCTTCAAATAGGATATAGACATCTCACCTCATATTTTTAGCTTTTGCAACTCATCCAATCTCTCCACATTTGTATCATCATCATACAACATTATCTCCAATTGTGCATTTTTTTCCTTTCTATCCTCATGTGAGTCTTCCACCACTTCTCTCGAATTGTTGATCTTCTCGATTCTCACTTATTCTTATAAAAATCATCAAGATAACCCCCACCTTTTATATTTATACTTTCTTCAACTTATCAACATCATCCTTGACTGTTCCCTTAGGGTGTAAGGATTTACTGATCCATGTGGGTTGGAGTGAATGGAATAAATCCTACTTCCACCATATAAACCTTATTCCAAACTAGGATCTCTCTAATAATCCTCCTCTGAACCCCTTTCTTGATGTTTTATTATTCCTTTGAAAATGATTGGTTATTCTCTACTACAAATTATACAATGTACACATTAATTGTGTTCTAAACCCATAATTTTGTGGAAATTGAACCAGGTGATAGATTAATTTTACTCACAACAATTAACAATTGATCATGCAAAATCACTCACAAAGAGACTGAAAATTGGAGCTGAACACTAAACTTTATTAAATCAGTGTACAATAGCCAACCCTGTAAAATAATAGGTTGCTGAATAAATAACATACATCAGGGATTCAAATGCATGAGGAGCAATTCGAATCTAGCATAAATCAGGCTTACAAAAAATAAGCAAATCCCCCACAGGTGTAAAAAGCTGATCCCAAATTTGTCATGGAGCTCACGAATTGGAAAAAAGGCTTAGGAAAGCTAAAGAGTGGTGGAATGGCAGCTCATACATGCTTTTGCATGGAGAAAAAAGAGGAGGATGTGTAGGACAAAAAACTAGTCAACCTCACCTAGTCTAGCTTTTCCTTTTTCCTTAAAACATTGAAAAAGCAGGCAATAAAGCAGAAAAA
>LPNX010175439.1:390443-395443 GCA_001517045.1 Pseudotsuga menziesii
ATTCGAGCTATCAGTTTTGTGGCATAGAAGGTCGAAACAAACACTGAATAATCAGGGCCCAGCTTCGAGAGGATGTCCAGTACGAGCTGATCATCTTTCTTTTTGATACCACACTGTTTCAGCTGCAAAACTAGTGCTTTGAACTTGGAGAAATATAGCTGCAGGGATTCAAAGCTATTTGGACTCAGAGAAATCAGCTCATTTTCGATTTGATGTCCCATCATCTCATCTGTCTTTCCAAAAATATCAGAAAGCTTCTCCCATACTTCATTCGGTGATGTCAATCCATCGATATGGAAAAGGAGGTCTCTGGAAATACTCAGACACAGGAGGCCATAAGCCTCATCCCTCCTGTTGTGCCATTTTATCTTCTCTGCAGCTGCATTGGGCTCTGCTTCTGTTGCCATAGTCACCCTGTAGAGGCCTTTCTCTCTCAACAGTATCTCCATCTCTGCTTTCGATTCAAATAAATTGAAGCGAGTCAAGATAGTTTTCTGTGATTGATCCATAGCTTAGAAAATCTGTCCCGGCTGTCAGTAGAAGGATCCCAGTCACTGATGTCGAACCTGCAAAACAATTTTTGAACCAAGTGATAGATTAATTTTACTCACAATAATTAACAATTGATCATGCAAAATCACTCACAAAGAGACTGAAAATTGGAGCTGAACACTAAACTTTATTAAATCAGTGTACAATAGCCAACCCTGTAAAATAATAGGTTGCTGAATAAATAACATACATCAGGGATTCGAATGCATTAGGATCAATTCGAATATAGCATAAAGCAGGCTTACCAAAAATAAGCAAATCCCCCATAGGTGTAAAAAGCTGATCCCAAATCTGTCATGGAGCTCAAGAATTGGAAAAAAGGCTTAGGCAAGCTAAAGAGTGGTGGAATGGCAGCTCATACATGCTTTTGCATGGAGAAAAGAGAGGAGGATGTGTAGGACAAAAAACTAGTCAACCTCACCTAGTCTAGCTTTTCCTTTTGCCTTAAAACACTGAAAAAGCAGGCAATAAAGCAAAAAAAGCAGAAGGGCACCTAGGAGGCCAGGAATAAAGTAGAATTGATTCCTTTAGCTCTCCCATGCACTACATGAGTCAAATAAGGCAATTTTGACCATTATAGATAGGCAAATAACAACTTGCACAAGGTGGGACACATGAACTAGGCAAATAAGACAAAAATAATGTCTAAGTGGGTAAACTATGGGTTGATTATTCTAACAATTTCAATAGATTGATTCAGTCAATGATCCAAATGGTTCAAGGTAACTAGGTCCACAACAATGTAGAAAAAATGTTTCTTGCTCCAATATTGATATTATGGGGTTTTTGCAAGCCTCTTAAGCCACTTATATAGGCTTAGTGAAAACTTACACCAAACAAATTTTTATTGGCCTAATACATGTCCTCTACACAAGAAATATTCCTTAATATTTATGGTATTCCAACCCTACAACTGGCTTCTTGTAGGATGAAATATTCAAATCTGTTTTCCCACTAATCCTAGATTTGACTCTTTGCGACCAAGGTTCCCATTCAATTATCACATCGATGTTTAAGAATCGGTCTTGACAAGAAATTTTTTTGTTGGTGCAAACATTAAGACTAAGGTTCTCACACAAGGGCAAATAAATGTTACTATTGTAGTATATTGCATTGACGTTCTCAGTTCTCCTGGAGGGGAGAAAGGTATCACCCAAATCACTTCCTAGACCTATGTGAAATTATGGAGAGCTAATTAAGGTCATTGTAGACTTAATATCACTTATTTTAACTTGTACAAAGCTTGTGCAAACATACATGTCCATTATATAGGCATTCACATGTGATTGTAACATAAAAAAAATACAATACATAGTGCTAACTGAACATTATGCATCACACAACATTCATATAATAATACAAAATAAATTTTAAATAGGGAAACCAATCTCTCATTTTATTATCTTCTCTAAAACCATTACATTTATCTCCAAGTCCTTCACCCAGTTCCCTTGTATAATTAACACGGTCCAATATCCACACACTATAGCCAAATAAATAATGAAAACGATGATTATAATCTTAAACTGACAACAATACTCCCATTTTGCAGCGCGCGTGGATATTTATACATTGCTAAGTAGTTGATTTTGAACGTGTCAATATGGTTACAATCCGGGTCCTTTCTAGAGAATGCAAAATATACAAGAGGTCCGAGGATTAGAGAAAAAATCAAACACAAGAACTGTACAAGGAAAGAGGCACCAAATTGAACAATATTGACTTCATAGTCACTTTCACAGGGAGACAAACTACATCCATATCCTTGTGTTAAAGTTGGATTGCTAATAACAGGATTGAAACCATCCTCTATATCAGGAAAAGGAAACAATCACTTACTAATGAGATGGAGAAAAGGGAGCCTCTTTCCCTCTATACATTTAGATTGTCCTTGGAAAAAGTTCATAGGTACATAGATTGTGTAAAGGCATTGGGTACTCACTAGATATGACTCAGAGTCCTCTGTCCACTTTTATGGGAAAATCTCAAGGATGAAGATGAATTAGGATATTGGGCCAAGTTTATTGCACAATTTGGGTTCAAAGACATAGAATATCAAAAGAAAAATTCCCTAGACTAGATAAGAACTTATTTAATCCTTATCTCTAGAAGAAATTGAAACATAGTCCTACTAATAGGTTGTTGTAGATGGGACATGCAAAATATTCAATTGAGGATAGATGTTGGGAGATGAAATTGTCTATATTTTGTTGCATGTTCATTGTATTTTTCCTATTATCTATTGTCTAATTTTCCTACCACTATCCATTCTGTCACACGAACAATGGTTTTTATGATGACATTTCTTGTTATTTATTTTGTATTATTCCATTTGGAAAGACTAGGATAAAATATACCTTGTATCACTACCTTCTATAGTTTGGATGCAGGTTTGGGAGGTCAATAAGAAATTTGCAATTTTGAGCTACAGATCCTCCTAATAAATGCAGCTTCGAGTTATAGATCCTCTAAAATCATGGTTGTAGTTATTATAGTTGTTTATATGCTGAATCAAATGGATTGGGTGTGTTGATATTGGCCTCTATACGGATACATAGTAATTTACATGCTATGGATCCACCTCATCATTTTATTTCCAACTAATGTGCTCAACATGGAAAACAGGTTCACCATGTATTCACCTACTTATGGGTTTAGTGGATCCAAGCTGAAGGATGTAGAAAGAATAGAAATTTATGCCCTATTTTTGTATTGAAGTTATTCTAAGGATATTTGATTCGCACATATCTTAGCAGAAATCTAGTGCTCTGTTTCTTCAGATAGGGAGGAATTTATCCAAAAGATTCAACAATTGGTGCCCCTGGACTCAAAGTCATGACCCATCGAGGTACGCCCCTACCTATCAAGGAAATTTTGTTTGGAGGCTTGATACAATCACTTCAATGCATATATAAGCAAGCTGAATAAGGTTTCAAGAGACCAGCCTTAAAGTGCTCTATGAAATTCGAAACCCTCAACTACTATGGTTCAAATGAAGGCAGGTATGAAATTTGATACCCTATTTCACCCAATGCATTTGAAAACCCCCAAACACTCAAAAAAAAGATATCAATTTGCTCTGTAGAGAAGGAATTAATTCGTTTTTCAAATGAACTTAGTCTGCGTAATGCATTTATATGAAGTGAAGCAATTTTCATTTTTATGTACTGTATAGAGGAACAATTTTCAAAGCTTAAGTGTTTCAGTTGATGTTTGAAATTACTGAAGACGTATCGGTCTCCTTTTCAGTGGTTTCGATCTCCGCTAGGTGCAAAACTAGGCGTAGAAATATGTGGGTCTCCTCTAGGCGAATGCGTACAAGGGCTCTTTCCTTCAGTAATTTGCGGGTCTCCTCCTATTCTGGCGTGTGGTCTCGATTGGCACATGATATCCTCTGGTTCAAAATTCCTTCTCCTCTGGTTCAGACTTCACTTCAACTATGTCGTGGTTTATCCCTTCTCGTGGATGTTTATCCCCTTTGTCGTGGTTTATCCCTTCTCGTGGATGTTTATCCCCTTTGTTGTGGTTTATCCCAAAGCCAATTGAGATAAAGAAAATGTAAATAGTATTTTTAGAATTTTAAGAAACAAAACTAATATGGTAATCACCTTAATGATCATCTATATGTGAGGGAGTTAAAACTCCCTTAAAGGGAAGTGGTAAACTTTTAGGAATTCAAATAGTTAGAATGTTTCAAACCTTCCAACCTATACAAAATGGTATTAAATGGTATTAGATCATGACTAGGAGCTCATCCTTGAATCCCACTTGTTGTTATTGGAAATGAACACCTATATAAATTAATTGATTGGTATCATAGGCCGTGCCATAAATCCATTCCATATGCTTAAATAAAAAAAATCTAAAGTCTTAAGCCTAAACAATCCATCAAGGTATATTAATTTAGAAGTGTGTGGAAACCCTTTGTAAAGTTGAAAAGGGTTTTCTTTTGCTTGGTCCCTTGTACTAGAAGGGTAAATTTCAAGCCACCAACTTGTTCATCTTAGAATTCACAAACCCTTATGTCCATTATGCACCTGACATGAAATCCTCAAACACAGTTGTTGTCTTTAATTGTTTTCTAAGTCTACATGGAAATGGGACTCTTATCATTTTTATGGCTGTCACCTTAATCTTGCTTTTTCAATTAAATTGGGCCTTATTACAGGACAAGTTACCATAACCTATAGAGTTTCATGCCACATCATACTAATTTTGAATTGAAATTTTATTTTTTTATCTAGAAAAGAGGAATGACTTTTTGATAACTCAATCCCTAGTTGAAAACATTTTTTCCGACATTAATATGTGTTAACTCTAAATGTAGATTATTGTGCAAAAGAGAAAATCATACTCATACTCCATCATCATCATACTCATACTCCTCATCATCATGATGGTGCCAGCCATGATGACGATGAGGATGAAGATGACGATGATTATTATGA
>LPNX010175439.1:397943-409941 GCA_001517045.1 Pseudotsuga menziesii
ATTTATTCAGACTCATATGAGGAAAATTTCAAAGATGTTTGGACTTATGCACACATCCCGATGTACATGGATTTGAGGTGAAAATTCGCGTGTACACACGAATATTGGTTTAAAAGTTGCATACAACAATAAACAGGGGTTTTTAAGGGATGAAATTGGAACATCAAAGGATTATATAATTCCATGGGTTTCATAGATTTTGTAGAGGGACAGGGAAGACCATAAATATGTGATCAACCATGTGTGGTAAAATAAGCTATAACAGATGCCCCCTAATGTGTGAGGTCAGAGGGGTAACATGATGGTCGAAATACCTTATAAAATCCATCCCAGAAGTGGAGTAATGAAGACCCATGTGGAAGAACCAACCATCCATCAATACAATGATAAATATTTGCATGTGATAGCAAATACATGGAGTAGTCCTGGGTACATAAAAGTACAATGGCCATGAATAGGCATGATATACAAAATGTGACATGTTTGGTCATCACCATGTACATATACAATAGATAAAA
The DNA here is from genome assembly GCA_001517045.1 of Pseudotsuga menziesii. Classification (NCBI taxonomy): domain Eukaryota; kingdom Viridiplantae; phylum Streptophyta; class Pinopsida; order Pinales; family Pinaceae; genus Pseudotsuga; species Pseudotsuga menziesii. Next base: position 398,462 of record LPNX010175439.1, read on the forward strand.
ATCTCCATAGTGGATGAAGATGTACAATAGATCAATATCTCCATAATGGCTGAAGATATACAATGGATCAAGATCTCCATAGTAGCCGAAGATATCTGATATACAATGGAATCAAATCACGAGAGCTGAATCTGATGAACACTGGCACGATCAAGGAGGTAGCATATATGGAATGCCACCAAGCTGGAAGGTCTTCTACGCAAACCGATATGAGTACATGTCCTACTATGTGAATAGATGTGTTGAGGTCGAACATAGGAGTCCATAATCTAATTACCGGTCATTGATGTATACCATTAACATACGCGAGATCACCCACCAATAATGAAAATGGGAATCAAGGTACCGAGTGCAATCTAACAAGTGTGAATAGATGTGTTGAGGTCGAACACTTGGAAGAACCCATCGATCAGGGGAAATTTATGTATTCCCAAAACTGTCAATGGCAAGAGAACCTACCACTAATGATTGTAAGTCTCAAGGCACTCAAACGACTCTAGAATCCTATTCCAGAATAAATGATTTGATGTTAATGGAATGGAATCTGCTGGAAGGAGGGAATTAAGGCATCCCCCATCAACCAACACGAGGTACTCATCAACGCTGTATAATGTGGAAGAACACAAACAAGATGTGCATGAACCAGTAACAGTACCAAGAATGTCCGACATGCAAAGTCAAGATAATTGAGGAATGGACAATTCAGGCTTCAACTTCCTTCGAACAAGAGCATAAGGCGAATGATGACTGAAGGTAGGAAGCATGTACTCGATATGAAAACTAGTACATCTCTGTGACACAGGAGGCATTAACATAGGCTTTGTAGGTACTGGAAGCTTAACCAGTCGGTGGAGATAAACTTAGAGTAACAAGTACATCTCCTAAAGTCAAACTAATAACCCAACCAACGGATTTGATATACAGTGCTCTATTTGAAGGCGACACGACTCAAATGCTTCCAAATATAACATCTTTTCCTATCCATATTTTTGGTTTTTTTATTTTTTTTTGGAATTTTTCAGATATTTTGAAAAGCTTGAAAAAGAATAAAAGTTCTTTATAGTATAAATCTAGGAGGAGACGAGTGTCAAGGGACAAGAAAACTAGTTCCAAGCAGTGGAACATGCCTATGCTCAATGCAAGGATATATGTGTAGGATAAAGACACTCAGGGGAAGGTATCCTGTCGGTAAAAGGGATGATCAAGCTGCAAAAGATAAGTAAAAAGGCTGTGCTTGGCTAGACATGAGACAATATCGGGCTATATGGTTGATAACTCAAAGTCAAGGAGGCAGCATAAAGCTCAAGAAGGAAAGCAAAACTCATGAAAATGCAATTAAAACTTGATATACCAGGGAGTCTCGAGGGAAATGGCTAACATAAAATTCAAGAGGAGTGTGAAGCTCTTTCTCAAAGACATGGCGGGACTAAAAATGGACTCCCACAACCTAAAGGAGGCATCTAATCATGGGTACCAAATGCAAAAAGGATCTAACTAGGGAACCCATGTATAGGAAATCTCTACCATTCACATAATGCCACTTCTGTCAGAACCCCAAATTTCGCAAAAATTTAAATTTTTTTCGAGTTAACAATAAATGTTAAAACCTGCGGTTATACTAACAGCTAACAGTTAACCTCAATATTAGTCAAGTAAGTGGTTTCTTTAACAATTTATTTGTTCATAGTAGAATAAAAATCTTTTGTGTAATATCTGCTTCAGTTTATTGATTAGCTCTTTATGTCAGTAGGTGGAATTTACTTTTTGATCCGGGGCTTACTTAGCATTCGTGCTAACGCAGATGAATACTATTTCTTACAGGTTTTTACAGGTATGATCGATCGAGTATAAATATATTTTTAAATATTTATTAATGTTAGTAGTAATTTAATTGCAAATTAAAAAGCTTAGTACATTAAGCTGCTAAATACTAGACAGCTACTGCAAGGTAAAATCATTTGATTTACATCAGTCGTTCAGATAAACAAGCTTAAAGGAAGTGTAATGTTGGTATAGTATAATTGCGATTTTATCATTAGACTATCAGTTATGTGAATTTCTTCTTTGGTCTAAGTGTTTGATCATAATCATAAGCAATTGTTCTATTTTACAATATTTTTGTAGTATTATCTGGTCTTGCTTGCATAATCGTTTCCCTTGAAAGTTATTATTTTTTTCTATTTTTAGGGTAATCATAGCCTACTATCTCATTAATAGTAAGAAATTTTAAATTAAGAAACTAAGACCATCAAGCTCTTCTCTGCAAAAGCTTACAGCTACCCATACTTGGTTCCTATAGTTTCACTCTGAATTTTACTTGCTTTTGAAAATGTTAAAATGATCGCTTTTTATCATATTATTAGTTTTATCTATAACCATATTACTGTCCACTAGATAAATTGATGAACATAAAACCGAAATGAAGTGTTCCCATTTATTAACAAGTAATGTCATATAACTTATACGACTTATTCTTGTGATAAAACCATTATCTTTAAAAATGTACTACCCCATAGTTTTCAATGCTATAGGAGTTATCAACTCATTTATAATTCTTAACTATTTTTAATAACTTGTTTGATGAGCCAAAAATCTATAAAAGTTTATTAATGTCCCAAAATCGAATTTAGCCTTAACTTCTTGGCATTATTATAAGATACTTCTATAAAAAGTTAGACTTAACATAATTCCTAAATTAAAAGGGTCTACTAAACCCAAACTCTAATAAGGGGTGGTTTAATAAAAGTTAAGTTACCATACTTTTACATACCAGACTATCTTGTGTTCAAGTTTTCAAGGCACAACTCAAGGGACTTGAGCCTTTTTTACTAGAGTTTCCAAGGTCTTGTAATAGTTAATAAACATTCTTGAAAACCATATTAAAGACTTAACCAAGTCTAAATATACAACCTTAACATGTATCCTATGCTATCTGACTTATTAAAACTAAGCTAGAGAGTAATTATGCCAACACTCAACACGTTAGGATATTGTATAATATAAACAAAATAATTTAAAGTGGTGAGGGTTTGGCATAATCCATGTCGGGTTTTAATCTTGTAATTACATATGGTTTAAGCTTGATTAACGTACACTACTCTACGTTAATGATTGGTGATTAAGTGGTAATAATTTGTACTGTTGATGATTAAGGTTTGACTTCATACCATTGGGCTGTTGATAAGGTTTTTACCCCGCGCAATAACGTAAATCTCATGCAAAAGAACTATGGAAATGCGACTTTCGATTGTGAAATAATTTTAAGGATACGTGGAGCGATTCTGTCCAAGTGTAAGGAATATAAAGCACCCAAAATACTTGACCTAAGGCATGGTTATCCCGCCGTTCACACTGCTCCAGGGATCGTCTTCCATGGCTGCCATCGTTTCTTGGTTATTGTCACTCTAAACATTGCCTTTATGCTGTTTCCTTTCTCGTAGGGGTGGCTTTGAGTGTTAAAACTCCTTTGTCAGTCATGGAGCTGTTCTTTCTTCGCTGAAGGTTCTTCACTGCCTAAAAACTTCTCCCCAACGCCTGTGTAGTTGTTAAAATTCAGATTCCTTTTTAGCTCTTTGTAGCTTGCTGCTGTGTGAGGTTTCATGAGTTAATAGGTTCTCCATTGTGTCGTTGGTAGGTGATGATGCTTGCGAAAACGGCTCACCCAACTTCGCGAACAGGTAAAGATTTCATACACTTTTTTTTACACAAGAAGTTTTTTTTTTGATAGAGAAAAATGTCTACAGGATTTTTACACGTAAGAAGGTTTGCTGACAAGGGTTTACCCTTGCTGCAGGTGTTCGTCGACGTTCAACTTGTACTGGAAAAAAAAGAGCTTCCCTTGCTCCAGCCGTGGCTTGTGGCTCCACTTTTGGTAAGCCCCGTGGTTTGAAGGGTGGATTATCTCCTTGAATGCAGTTGGGGTGGTCATTGGACGAGTTATATTGTGTTGTTTTTTTTTTTTTATGCTGTTACAGGTTATTATAAACATGATTTAAAAAAAAAATCAAACCCTCAACAGGGTGACTGCACTCTGTAAGTGTGGTATTTGGTTGAAGCTTAGCTTCTCTGTCAGTTTTGGAAGTATGCTAGAGAAGATAGATTCGCTGCAATAAGTAATTTGATAGTTGGCCGTTGAGCCGTACTCTGTAAAGAATTAGGGTTTATACCCATTTTGAAAATTTATGAAGATAACTCTGTTTGATTATTAATTCAGTTTTCATATGTTTAAAATTAAAGGCTGTACTCTCAGCCGTGATGTAAATATTGAATATTTTAATGAATTTCATTGGGTTAGGGTTTAATCTGTAAAACCCTGGCTCGGTTAAAATTAATCTTAAGTTATTAATTATATCATTTTCTTTATTTTTGTTTATAATTCCTTAAGGACTGAGAATGGAGTATTTTGATTACTTATAGTAATTACATTGCTTAAGAGTAATGATTAATGTGTTGGTAGAGGCAATGTTTTTAGTTTTGAGGGCTGAAATCCCAATAATTAAGTATCTGCTGTCTTTAACATACTCTGTTTCTTTTGTAGAAGCCATTGTGCCTTTTAGATAATAATTGAAAGATATTAATATAAGTTACTATGATACTTAGATTTATTTATAATTTATATTTTCAAGTTAATCATTTATGCTCAATTCGTGAGCTAGGGTTTGATTCTTCTTTTTTTAATTTTAATAGGATAGAAATTTCCTATGTTATTACCTTGTAATTATTGTTGCTGTATTCATTAATTATTATCCTATAATTGTTCTCTGTTTTGAGAATAATATTAATAATATTTACATTTATAATACGATTACCTAAGTAATACATTCATTCTTAAATTTTCATAATAATTATGACTGAGACAGTCTATAATATTTACATTAGTTTTATTTAATTTGTTGCTGTGGGTTACTTAGAATACAAAAAAAATATAAAACATCCATACTTATCAATATTCTCTATGTTTATACTGTTCTACAAAATTTTACTATAGTTTTACAGTATTTTAATTAACTCTAAGTTACTTTTATCCTTTAACTAATAAGCTTGGTGAGGAATACTGAAGTCCTTATCATATTATTTAATTATAATTCCAATAGATACAGGAAAATTAAATATTACTAAAGGGAAAAGCTATCAGTAACATATTTATACTTATGCATAGTATGAACTATTCATACCCAGTTGATAAATCTAAGTCTTCTATTTTCAAGAAAGATACAGTTTATGTAACTAAAGACCGCGTAGAAAATATTTGATAAAAGTTACCTACTGATGTCAGTCAATACTATAAGTAAAATTCTGTATTAACCTGCTAAATGCACAGTCTATTTCTAAAGACATGTTTGTAGACAAATTAATAATATTTTAGAAAACATCTATCTACTGAAAAGTAACATTTCATTACTCTGAACATGAACATTCAATTCATTATAATCCTATCATACTTTATTTACTTAAACAAACTACCTGTGCTAGAGTACGATCTGGATTACTTCAGATGGGGAAAAACACAGGTAGGATTTATCTTTCATTCATTGTACAAATTTATTCTAGAATGACTATGAAGTTTTAACACAGCATATCATAACATCATTCATTTACTAATCATACATAGAGAATAACCATAACACAGGAATTAAAAGATAATGAAACCTGTCTTTTAAGCTGGACGACAACAGCAATGGGAGGCCGTTCCTCCCTACCAACTCCCGGAGAGCGCTCAAATAGCAACTTCTCAGGATCCCCGAGCCTGTTCTGGTCTGCTTGGATGGAACTAGGTGGAGCAATCAACGAAGTACTAGTCCTGAGACTCAATACCAACTCTACACACTGCAGTAAGATCTTCAGCTGCAAGCTGCACTAGATAAAATTCCTGTAGTTTACCCCTCAAACACCCTCCTTCAATTTTCCCTCTCCCAATAAATTCCTTGAAGTGCATTCACCTGAATGATTCTTCTCCTGGAAAAATGAGCAGCCTCAGCTCTCTACATTGGGCACTTTTAATAAGATTGCCTAGGTCTTTTTGGATTAGTTGTCATTAACTGAGCCACCTGCTCTGATCCCACTTTCTTGGGGGATCATGACCCCAAATGTAGGGAAGTTTCCACCTGCAACATAGGAAGTGTTTGAGGATGCTGCCACTTGTCTTTTTGCTCTCCACCTAGTTCCTTCCACCACTTGACCAGTAACACTCTTTTTAACAGCTCTCCCAGGCGGTTGTCTCCATTTTTATTTATTAAAAATTAAATATTCAGAATTACATTCCACATCCTTGACTTTGTTGAGTCATCAATTTCCACTTAGCATTAAATTTAACATAATGTTTGGGAATATTATCAAAATAAGATAACATTATTTTACAAAATTGGGGCACGTGACAACTTCTAAAAACACCATGAAGGTTCCGTGACATCATGGAATGGGTTCATACCTAAGGTTAAGAGGAAACGGTCATAAGGCCATGCAGAATGTAAGTGGATGTGAAATCCTAACATATATGCCAGTTTACACATGATACCTGTGATAGGCATGAACGAATCAAAGTCTCAGCGATAGTGTACAAACAATGGACCCTACACGACAATAATATTAGTCCAAAACAACTGGAAACAGTCTGTAAAGAGTCCACACTATAGGCCATAATGAGGATTATAGGCCACAAGGAGGATTGATCATGACAACTACATTCAAAGGAAACAATGTGGTGGACGATGGGACATAAGAAGGAAAGTAAGGTGAAGACCCAACATTCATGTATCCACTACCACCTCTGTGAGGGTGACCACTGGTGTAAATACCGAGTGAAGGGAATAAAAATCCTCCACAAATGGAGTAAAGGATGAAATATAACCATTCCCAAATCCATGAGCATGGTAAGGGGTTGTGATGCCCCCATGTCCGACACCAGGGTCTGTAATAGGACCAAGGACAGGTGACAGGATACCAAGCATACCGAAAATAAAAGGATTCAAACTTAATATAACATAAATATACTCAAGTAACCATGATCCCAAAAGTCCACTAGCACACAAAGAGCATAATCCTAAGAGAATCTACCCCGATTGCACTCTTATGTATTATACCCTGATGTTTATTCTGGGAAGTATCTGTAATGTAATTGAGTCATGTCATGCCCCGATGTTTCGATCAGGAGATTCAATAATGTAAACAAGTCATGTAAATTCATTAAGTTTAACCCTCCATTGTAATTCGGGGCAATAGTCCCCACACTTGAGTCAAGGTACTCCTTGTTGATTGGAGGGTAAAGTGCCCACAGTTGTGGGGTACTAGGGTTATTAGACTTTCCTAGAGAAGTTGGCCCTAGTAAGTAATTGTTAAGTGAGGCTGACTTGTTGGAGTGGAAATTAAGTGAACAACATAATATAAATAGAGAGGGAGCCTCTCTATTTATCACATACACTCACTCACTGGGGCGCATGAGTGAGAGACGAGAAGCTCTCTCAAGCGAGAGAGAGAGAGAACAACTGTTGGAGATCATATTTTATTTATTTGGGTTTTAATATTTCCATTGGTGTTCATTCTATCTCTAAGGAAGTTGTGGGGTTTTCTCCTTTATGGTTTCCTCGAGGAAAATTCTTTGTGTCTCTTGTCTCTTGTGATTATTGCTGTGCATGTTGTTCTCTCAGATAAGATCCTAATATCATATTGCTTAAATGATAAAAATCTAACATGGTATCAGAGCTAACCTGAGAAGAAGACACTATGAATATATAGAAGCTAGGACTTCTTAATTTCTAGGTCTCCTTCCACAATCAATTAGAAAAAGAAGGCTAGGCTGACTCTCCATTGAAGGGCACATCTTTCTGCCGATGCAAAATTTGATTCCGGGCATTTTCAGTTTTTGTTGCAGGAAATTAGGGTTTTTTATAGAAGAGGATTTTTTGAGTGAGCTTGGTATAGGATTTATCTCCTAATAAAAATCAAATTTTAGAGACCTAGGTCGATATTTTTGGTTGGGTGAAACTCTAGGAAAGTCAAACCCTAATTTGACCCCGGGCCTGAAAAACCCTAAAATACTGAAACTGATAGTTTTGGTAGATTCACTATATCTTGATGTTGGAGAAGGATTAGGTGCCGAAACTTTCATAGGTTGAAGATAAATTCCTAATTTACAATGTTTCCAAGTTTCAGCCTCATATTCACTCTATTCTAGGAGATATGATTCCTCCAAGTTAGGGATCCAACCTCTCCCAGGATTCATCCCTAAACAGGACACCGGGGAAGAATTGCTATATCTTGGGGTACGAAGGTCCAAATGAGATTTCTCAAGATGTTCCAAAAATAGTAGGGAATTTAATTTCTGTGGTAAAAGTTTCATACCTTGAAGATGAACCAGTGACATGTGGAAGTCTGTACAAGATAGCTCTTCTGAATAGTCCTGGAATAGGTCACCTTGGGAAAACGAGCATAAGTCTCAATTGGTGAATCCAATTCTGCTCAGACCTATGGAATTGGAAAGAGGATAGACAAGGCTACCTCAGTGAGAAGTATTCAACATAGAGGAGCATAAATGTTGGAGATACTACAGAAATAGTATCAGGCATTTCTGCAGAAGAAATTGGTAAACTAGGGCTTCCTGTTCTAGGATCTTCCCTCCACTGTTTTCAGAAAAGGATTACATTGGAAAGCTCACCTTGAAGAGGTATATATTTCTATCCAATCAGATTTGAAATATTCTAAGTTTTAAAAATTAGGGTTTCTCTGACAAACCATAGGTCAGCCAGACCCAGAACTAGGATGGACACCTCAAATCGGTAAGATCCAATCTGTTTCTACTTACATTTGAAGTTCTCATATAAAAATGACTAATCACACCAACTTGATGACAAGCTTGGTGAGGCTGACAAATTCCAAGCATGGAAGTATAGGATCTCAATAGTTCTTGAAGGAAATGAAATGGACACCTACATAAGTAGAGAGGTTCCAGTTCCAGAGGGAGATGAGGCTAAAGCCTTACACAAGAAGAACTTGGTCAAGGCCAAGAAGATCATTTCCGATTCAATCAAGGATCACCTTATACCAAAAGTGTATTCCCTAAATACACCTAAAGAGATGTTTGATTCCTTGACCAAGCTATTTGAAGGGAAGAACATAAATCAGAAGATGACTTTAAGAAACCAGTTGAAGAATGTGAAGATCCAGAATGCATGAGACCATACATTCATACTTTACAAGGGTCTCTCAAATCAAAGAACAACTTGTATTAGTAGAAGAAGAAGTGGAGAATGTAGAATTTGTGATAACTACCTTGAATGGCCTCCCAGGATCATGGGATTCATTCATTTGAGGAATGTGTGCCAAAAGGAAGTGATTACTTTCAGCAGACTCTAGGAAGAAGAAGAAGCTCGACTCATAATAAGAGAAGAGAAGATGGGAGCAATTGAAGATCAATCTCTCATCATCCAAAGAAGATCCCTCAAGCGATGAGGAATACAGAGGAATCAACTCTTGAAGAACCTCTTATCCATCTTAGAATTTGGATAAGAAATGATGAATGAAGAAGATGATGAAGCTAAAGGCTCAAGAAGGAGTCTACCCACGAAACAAATAAAGATAAGTATTCAATTGTTATTTCATGATATTGTTTTGTTATGCATTTGTTTAAATTCAGTCGATGTATTATGCATGATAGAATGTTTGCATTAATGACAGATACACATGTGATGGGTAACTAGCTCATGGTGCTATACAACTCTCCATTGCTACTTATCTAGAATGAAACCTCTTTGCTGACATATTGTATTAGTGCACAATCTCAATGTTGTCCTGGTAGAGATGGAAGGAATCTAGAAAGTTTCCATGAGATATGGATGAATGTTGTATTGGCTAAAATAGTTGCATGATGATATATTTATGCATATGAATTTTCCATTATGAATATGCCTTATGAAATGTTTCTAACCATACAAATGCATTTGACTTGTAGGAAAGATAGCGTACAATCACCTACAAGAAAGGAAGGATGAGACTTGTTCCAAAGAACAAGTGACGACAGTTTAAGAAAGAATCTAAGATAAAGAATAATATGATGATACTTTCAAAGAAAGAAAGAGGCCTCAGAGACACTCCAGTTATGTGACACTATTGAGCAACATCATTGATGCAAAGCCTTCCAGCTATGAAGAAGCATCCAAGAAGAAAGGGAAGGAGAATACGAGTTCAAGAAGAATGATGTCTAGGATGCAGACCTGAAGGGAAGTCCATAATGTATTCCATATGGATCTACAAGATCCAGCATGTAGTAGATGGAAACATCGTGGGATACAAGGCAGGATTCGTGGCATGAGGATTCTCACGGAAAGAAGGCATAAAATATGAAGAGACATTTGCAGCCATTGAAAGTTCAGACACATGACAGGAAGACTCATGTGTGTAAATTAAAGGCCTTATACGAGCTCAGAAGACACCCATGGGATAAAACATACATGAGGAGCTTGAAGATCACCTAGAGTGATGAATATCTTAACCTTTGCTACAAGGTTGAAGATGAAAGCCTATAGAGGATGACAAGTTCATAGATGGGTGCGAGAAGAACTTTTGAAAAGGCTCAAGATAGAGGATATTGGTATCCAGTGACCCTAGATGGATACATATAATAATAGTAGAAGAAGAAGCTACTTGTCACTTTGGTACAAAATGTTTCAATGCATAGAGTATGAAATACAGAGGGAGTATGATGCTCCGCTTCAGAGGGAGTGACTGCAGAAGATCCTGAGGTTCGACATGGTACAACATGATGGAAAACTTACCGATGGCTCTAGGATTTAATGAGAGAAAAGAATATTCCAACCTTTACTTCAATTTTGAAGGTGGAATACCAGTGATTCTCCTGTTATATGTCAATGACTTGTTCCTGAGAGAAAATAGGAACTCATTAAAGTTTCAATAAGGAGACTTGCTGTCGAGTTCGAGATGAAGGACTTGGATATGATGCACTACTTTCTAGGAATGGAGGTGTGGTAGAATGCGGATGGAATCTCCCTGGGTCAAGGGAAGTATGCAATAGAGATCCTAAAGAGGTTCAGGATGATGGAATGCAAGGCCATGACCACACCTATGGCATCGAACCTGAAGATATTGAGTGTTTCTTCATCAGAGACGGTTGATGCCACAATGTATCATCAGATGACTTGTTCCTTGATGTACCTGACAAATACGAGACCAGATATTTGCTTTGTTGTGAACACATTGAGACATGTTCACTTAATGGTTGCAAAGCATGCAGTGAGCTACCTGAAGGGTACACTAAGTATGGGCTCAAGTATGATATGAATCAAAAGATTAACCTAGAGGGTTATGTGGATTCGTATTGGGAAGGTAGTGCCATTGATAGGAAGATCACTTCGAGGTGCTACTTCAGTATGTGTTACAGAGAGAAATTCCTATGGCTTGGGGTACCACAACAGACAGCTAGACTCCAGAAATCAATCTTTCCCAATATGCAATAGAAATAAACAATCTAA
>LPNX010175439.1:410357-493884 GCA_001517045.1 Pseudotsuga menziesii
ATGAGATCAGGTGTGATCTCTTGGTTTGGAAGGATGGATTCCTGCATGGTGCTGAGTATAATAGAGGAAAAATATGTTGCCACTTGCTATTTGGGAGGTAGTATGTTTCTTTTGAAAACTACTATTTGATTTGATTGATATGACTTGCATTTTTTTGTATGATGCAGAGAGGAGCAGTGAAGCTCAAGTTTGTGATCCAGATCAAGATCTCTCGAAAGAGGGAGTTCTAGCATAGCTGGTGAGACAGGTTGTCTGAGCATAAATATTGGTGAAGCTCGTAGGTTTCTCAGATGTAAACGGTCCTGTAGGTTGTCCTCAGATGTAATCGGTCCTGGAGAAGCTCGTAGGTTATCCTTGGACGTAATCATCCCTGAAGTGATTCTATGCTAGAAATGGCTAGAGTGAAGCTTGAGTACTTCAGGGAGAAGCTTGGTGTTCTCTAGATCGAGGTTCCTTCCAAGGGGAAGTTATGATTTCATGTGAATTTTTGACATGGTGACAGGATTGGTTCCTTCCATGGTCAGATGTAAGTGTTGTGCCTTTCTGACATGGCGACAAGATTGTTTCCATCCATGGTCAAATATAAGTGTTGAAGCCCATTCTCTGGGAGAATGGAGGCACCTGGTCAGTTACCAGGAAATTGATTTAGTTTGGGATTGAAGCTCAAATTAGTGCTGAGAATCCATTCTCTGGGAGAATGGAGGCACCTGGTCAGTTATCAGGAAATTGATTCATTCTGGGATTGAAGCTCAACTTAGTGCTGAGAAGCCATTTTCTAGGAGAATGGAGGTACCTTGTCAGTTACCAGGAAATTGATTCAGTCTAGGACTAAAGCTCAGCTTAGTTCTAAGAATCCATTCCCTAGGAGAATGGAGGCACCTGGTCAGTTACCAAGAAATCGATTCAGTCTGGGACTGAAGCTCAACTTAGTGCTGAGAATCCATTCTCTGGGAGAATGGAGGCACCTAGTCAGTTACCAGGAAATTTATTCAGTCTGGGACTGAACCTCAGCTTAGTGCTGAGAAGTCATTCTCTAGGAGAATGGAGGCACCTGGTCAATTACTAGGAAATTGATTCAGTCTGGGACTGAAAGTTAGCTTAGTGTTGAGAGGCCATTCTTTAGGAGAATGGAGGCACCTGGTCAGTTACTAGGAATTTGTTTCAGTCTGGGACTGATACTCAGCCTAGAGCCAAGAGCCGTTCTTTGATAATGAAAGATGTAAGTGCTGGGCAGGCCATTCTAACATGGTTCTTGGATGTGTTCCTCTCATGTTTAGATATAAGTGCTGAAGAAGATGAAGACCTACCTGGAGGATAGGCCTACAACTAACATGAAAAAGGTATGGCTCTGTAGAACTTCCTGTGACGAGAAGAATGAAGAGATAGCACCATTTGATTGAGATAGCGGAAGCAGTGATGATGATGATGATCCAATGATGATCCATATTTGATGATGATCTAGATCAAGTGATGATCCATAATTGATGATGATCCAGTGATGCTCCAGATCAAGTGATTATATAGACTTGATGAAGATGACTTGACAATGAAGATTACTTGACGATGAAGATGTCTTGAAGATGAAGATGACTTGGATATGAATATGACTTGATGATGATCCAGATGATATAGAGAAGAAGACTTGTGCTAATAAATTGTGTCAAGAAAATACCTTCTTAGTTAAGAGGGAGTGTTGATGTATTTGTAACTTCAGAATGTATTCACTTGTATATATTATGTATTGTACCCCGATGTTTATTCCAGGAAGTATCTGTAATGTAATTGAGTCATGTCATGCCCTGATTTTCTGATTGGGAGATTCAATAATGTAAACAAGTAATGTAAAGTCATTCAGGTTAACCCTCAATTGTAAGTCAGGGAAATAGTCCCCACAATTTAGTTAGGGTTAACCCTCCTTGTTGATCGGAGGGTAAAGTCCCCACAGTTGTGGGGCACTAGGGTTATTAGAATCTCCTAGAGAAGTCGGCCCTTGTAAGTAATTGTTAAGTGAGGCCAACTTGTTGGAGTGGACATTAAGTGAATGAAAGAATATAAATAGAGAGGGAGCCTCTTTATTTATCACATACACTTACTCAGTGGGACGCATGAGTGAGAGAGAGAGAAAAACTATTGGAGATCATGTTTTATGTCTTTGAGTTTTACTGCTGCCATTGGTGCTCATTCTATCTCTGAGGAAGCTGTGGGGTTTTCTCCTTTATGGTTTCCCTAAGGAAAATTCTTTGTGTCTCTTGTCTCTTATGATTATTGTTGTGCATGTTATTCTCTAAGATAAGATCCTAAGATCATATGGATTAAATGATAAAAACCTAACAAAGCGACTATGCTATCTTACTCCTACCTAGCTAGGACACCTACAAAAATAACCTCTGTAAGTACCCCCTATGATACCTAGGCAAGGAAACTAAGGTCACCCCAATATAATCAATTCTCAGATGGATAGTTGCAGGTGGGATCGACCATATGGGAAGGGTAGCAAATCCCAAAACACTCGAAAGAGCCCCCATATACGAATACAATCCTGGAAATATCTACGATGCTCACAAAAGTGACCAAGGGCTATCCCAATCACAACCGTGCACGCTGCCTCATTCTTAACTCCTATGTAAGAGGAGAATACCGAGAAACACTAATTATACCAAGGGTTTCACACTCTCTCCTGGACATACACCTAATTGTTTTGTTTAGTGGTCTTGGAGAATTAACTCACAATGAACTATTCCAAGACTCTAAATCCTAATCTTGTTGATGCACCCTATAAAATAAAAGAGTGTAATTAATTTTATTAAGCGTTGATTTTAGTTGGCTGTGATTACTCAAAATGGGAAATGGTCATGCAACTAATGAAGTTATGACTCAATAGTGAAGTAAATATGCACACCTAACAAGCAATGCCAAGTGCAATGTGTAGAATGAAGAACAAGGTATGCCACTACATGAGATGCATAAATATATATTCCTTTGATGTCAATGCAATCCTTCCTATATGAAATCCTAAATACAATTCTCATCCCTGCAATCCAATGCAAGTACCTCCTCAAGTCCATATGCAAAAAATGCAACTACTGTGTATTTTTCAATATAAAAGAATGAAAAATGAAATAAAAGTCATTAAAAATCTCAGTCTCTGCAGCAAGTATAAGACACAAGCCCAACAAGACACCGAGACAAAAAGAGTAATGCGATAATGGAAAAACAAAAAAGGAGATAAATGACTAGAACTAATTTCAAAGAAAAATCAATGAAAAATCGGTCTTTGGTCACAAAAGAAGCAGTCAACAAACAACATCAGAACCCAGGAAGACCCAACCACACTCACAACCCACCCAACAACTTCCCACAACATCAAACTCAACCAAAAGGGAGGATGTACGTGACTGTATAAAGAACAACAACATATGTACATGAATTTTGGCCAAAAAACTGCATGTATACGCAGATTTTGGCCAAAAAATTGCATGTATACACGACTTTTGGCCAATAACCCATGTATGTAAGTGAATTTTAGCCAAAAACCTACATATACAGAGAATAATGTGGTAAAAAGCAGGAAAAGGGTCAAAACACTCAAGGTGAGTGTCAATGTATGAACATACTATAAAATGTGACACAGAAACACGGAGAAACAAAGAGCAAGTCAATAAGATCAAGCACATTGTGCCCCCAACCCCAAACAAAAACAAGGAACATCCTCAGTGGAGTCTCCAATTCTGTTACAGACAGAAAATTCCTATGGCTTGGGGTGTACCACAACATACAGCTAGACACCAAAAATCAATCTTTCCCAATATGCAAGAGAAACCAAACATCTAACACTAAGGGATATCGAATCGTACCTTATTCCGGACGGTTGAAGTAGATCCCCGTTGAGCTTTTCCAATTCACACTTGCTTTAGCAATTCACTCTCAACAACAACAAACAAGACAAGCATGCTATATAATGAAGTGTTAAACCTACTCTAGCATATATATTCATAAATGTATAAGAAATTAAACATACCCATGGATTCAATAGTCATTTAATTGCACATTAATTGGACAGTAAAATCTATTTCTATTAATAAAATTAGAGATTACAAAAGTGACAACCTCTGTTGCCACGTCTATGAACCAAAGAAACCAAGTCCTCCACCTGGTCCTCCACCACCTCAATCCTCCATCTCTCTAAAGCAAGCTCACAAGACAAAGGCAAGCTTGGGAAGAACACAAAGTGCTCCAAAGGGACAAGGGGATGTAGACTCAAGTACTAACAAAATGAGGCAACAATGGACTATAGTTTCTTTGCTCTTCAATTCCTCTCCTTCAATGTATCCAAGGGGTTCCTTATATAGTACTCCAAAATGGTAATGGAGGGTCGAATCTGAGCGTTCTCAAGGAATTTGGAAGGCCAAGAGTCAAGTTATTCAGAATCATATGAGGAAAATTCCAAAAATGTTTGTACTTATGCACACATCTTGATGTACGAAGGTTTGAGGTGAAAAGTCATGTGTACACGCGAGTATTGTCTTAAAAGTCACGTACAACAATAAACATGGGATTTTAAGGGATGAACTTGGAACATCAAAGGATAATATAAGTCTATGGAGTTCATAGAGTCTGCAGAGGGATAGGGAAGGCCATAAATATGTGATCAACCATGTGTGGTAAAATCAGCTATATTATTGATGATGAAGATGAAGAAGAATATGATGATGATGATGAAGATGGTGATGATGATGATGAAACTTTTGGATTTGAGTTCCTCTTGAAAAATACCCAATTTCAAAATAAAAATTTATCAAATAAATGTTTGTGAAGTAAATATATGGTTGATGTATAATCATCTATTTTAGTTTTTTTTTATATTACAACTATGAATTTATTCTAGGTATTATAGAGAATATAAATTTTGATGGGTTTCCTAGATTTATGCTAGACTAAATCTAGGTGAAAGAGCACTTCAAAAAATTTAATTTTAAATATTGTATGATATAAGTTTTCAAATTATTGAGGAAGTTATGACCATTACAAATATTTGCCTCAAAACCCTAACGATACTATGTAACAAAGTTTCATTGAAAAGTAAGTTATCTCTTTGAAACTCTAGTTTTGGCTACAAGTTTTATTCCAAGCAAGATGTTTTTACAAGAAAATATTATGGCCCTAGTATTGAAGAACACATAAAGTGGTGGAAGTCAAAATTTAACCATAGATGAAGATACACGACAATATTTATAGCATAGGATGATTCTACCATATTTGGGAAATGACTTCACTTGGGGAAGATATTGACCCTTTCTGGAAAGAATATCCACAAGTATTTGTAGATAGGTGGTCTTATTCCATGAAGCAGGATACAAAATGCACTAAGGGTTTATTTTCCAGTGAAAACTTCCAATTACATGATCATGGATGTCTTCAGCAAGAGGAGGTCACTATTTCTATACATCCTAGAAGTGGGCATAATTTCATCAGTCATTGTTTTGCTAATCTTGCTTGCAGGTTCTTGTAAGGCATATCCAAGAACATATGTCGAGGGTGATAATTTTAACAGTTTTTAAATATTTAAATATTACTATGGATAAATATGTTTTGCACTCATATTTTCATGATATAGATATGGATGAGGTGTATATTATTCTTGAACATCCTTGGATGAAATAAATTGGTACAATTAATATTACTGCACAAAACTATTTTATGAATCTTTTGTATAAGAAAAAGAAAATCACATTGCATGAATTTTGTTACTAAACAAGAAGGACCAACTGTGGAAATGATGACAATGATGATGATGATGACAAGAAGGATCAAATGTGGCAATGATGACAATAATGATGATGATGATGATGAAGATGTCGATGATGAAGATGAAGATGATGATGATGATGATGAAGATGTTGATGATGAAGATGGAGAATATGATGATGATGATGATGAAGATGGTGATGATGATGAATTCTGAGTCATAAAGTCATATCATAAGATTAGTCTGCATCCTGCAGACTGCAAGGTACTATATCCTTTTATCATGCCATATGAAGAGCACCTTGGTGGTTTTTCCTAAATGGGTTTCCATGTTATTTCTTGTGTTTGTATGGGTGATTGATGCTGTGAATGTTTATGTTTCTATTTTTTTTATGCTTATGATGCAAGTCCTGTTATGATCGAATGAATGTTGCACTGTCAAGAAGAGCTCAAATGCATGAATAGGTTACTAGGCACTGCTTCTGAGTTTTAGTTTATGTTTATGGCATGAGCATTTTTGCATGCTTGTCTGTTAGCTTACTTTTACATTTCGTCATGTTTAAAGTAATAAGGCTGAATTTGTGTCATGCCATTAGTAGTTAGTAGAATATATGCGTGGTGTGTGCTACAGTTCGACAGAAATGACTCCATCTTCACGACTTGGTCGAGATCCTTGGCTATGCGCCAAGGGACTATAATCCCTTGAAAATCGCAAAAACATGGTTCTGGTGGTTAACCATCTAAGAGATATCTTAGGTGAGACTGCGCATGATTCGCAGGTGTTGTCGATGGGGCTTGCTCTGTTGGCCCAGTATCTCGGGTATTTATTGGGTTGAAGGGATGCACAGAACCTGGGTCATGCGAGTTAGGAAAAGTGGCCAACAAATGGTTTCATTGTCGGGACCCTATTGATAAAAATAAGGGAAATGTTGTGGCACCCGACTAAGAGTGAATTCGAGGAGTGGCTGGAGTCAAAGACATTGATATTCACACAGAAGGAAAGCGAGGGTTCATGATTGAGCCCTGGGAACAAGTTGTAGTGATATTTGTATTCGAATATCCATGAATTTTTTTTCACAGAGTTTCCCATTATATTGCAAGAATGGATATCAGAGTTAGCAGCCCAGCAGGATGACTTCCAGAGAAGAGGAGTGACTGACTGGACCGACCAATTGACACAAGAAATAACACAAGTAAGTAACCCTATTTCTAGAGCTGTTTATTTTTGGATCGATACCATATTAGAAGGATATGTTATGGAGTTCATTGTTGAAGCGATAACCTCGTATAGCGAGGTAGAGAGACATTTTTTCCATGGACCTCGGGGAAGGTACCTTATGTCTATAAACCTATGGATTAAAATGCTCCTTTATGAAAAGGGTACTTTACAACTCAGTGATTGAGTCGCGCAGTCCGTGAAGGGGATATGCTATGCAAGATTTAGGAGTAATATGGAAGGTAGTAAGAAGAAATGTTCTGAGGAAGCTCAGAAGACGAGTTAGACACTGGGATCTTAAGAAGCAAAAGGAGGTTTCGGTTAGGAAAGAGGAGGAAGGTAGCAGGAGGCAGGAGGGCTTATAGCCTGCTCAGCGAGGGTGAATATGGATGTGGGTCACACCTAGATGAAGGGTCCTACGATGAAGAGGAGGAGTATAGTTTGATTTCTGAGAGACCAGAATCAAAAGAGTCTATAGATTCGCTGAGAATGGGACGTGACTATAACATTCCAGAAACATCCCTTGAAGTGAGACCTAGAAGTTCCTCACTTAAACCACTTGCGAACCCTAGTAGTCATAGTGTCAAAACTGGTCCATAAGGAATCCCATCAGTGATCCTAGTAAATCCATCAAACCCGGGAAATCTAGTGAACAACCCAAACACCACCCTAATGGTGGGAACAAACGCTAGATTACCTACATTCAATGGGAATGGAACGGAAGACCCAGAACAACATTGGTTCCTTTGTGGGGTTGTTTGGATGGTGTGGTTAGTCCATAATGTAGATATAAATAAGGAACAGATGATCACAACCCTGAGGGGTCGCACGCTGGATTGGTTCATGAAGTTTTGTGCTGTACTAATCGAAACACCGCAGAAGAATCTTGAGGAGATTCGATGTGAAATGATCTCAAAATTCAGAAATCCACAATATGAGTCCCAATGTATAACCAAGATCAATGAGATTAAGCATGCTTTGGTAGATATGGTATGGGACTTTGATCAATGGTTCAAGACGCTGATGGCCAAAGTAAGCTTCCAGATGTCAGACGTGCAGCATAAGGAGTGGTTTATTGCTATGTTTTTGCCACACATTAGAGGGCCACTCATGTAGTAACAGATTGCAATGCAAATGAAGGCACTGGAATTAGCGATGAAGCTAGAGGCTTCACCTATTGGAGATGGCGCTGCTGGAATGATACATATTCAGTCGCAATTGGATAATCTGATTGTTCAGCTCTAAGACATAAAAAGAGGAAAAGAGGTGCAAGAATACCTCTGGTGTACGCGATGCTGGACCAATGGACATGCCAAATATGATTGCCTGTCTTACATGAAATACATCTCATCTGGTGTGCCAAACCCATTGAATACCCAAGGGCTGCCCTAGTGCAACATATTCCAAACAAGAGGACATCGTGATGTAGACTATATGTTCTTGTAGAGGATGGTAAATTTTTTAAATCTGTAGGCCATGATGAAAAAGATTGTAGGGCCTACCAACTCATGAGAGAGAAAATGGTAGATGCATATATAATGAAGACTGAGGAGCAAATTAAGATTGAACAGGCTACACCTCAGTTCCAGTCCGTGCCTCAGTTCCAGGCCATGCCTCAGTTTCAGGCTGTGCCTCATTTTCAGCATGCGCAGTAGTTTCCGATGGCACCATAATTTCACAATATGGGCCCATATAACCCATATCTAAAGTAGTACGCACAACTACAATACCTTTCGCAACCACCTCAAATTAAGTTGAGGGGGGGTGGAAATTACAGGGGCCAAGGAGGATGAGGATTTCATTGAGGAAGAGGGCCAGTGGTGTGCTATAATTATGTGGTGCAGGGCCATTATGCTAGAGAGTCGAGATTTCCCTGAACCTGAGAAGACTTGCTCGTATTGCAAACAAGAGCACAATGTGGAGCAATGTTCACAACTTATCGCTCCATGGCAAGCCGGGACGGTTGGAGAAGCTAACCCAGTACCGAATCTTGTGTTGAACGCTCCCAATATGAATGCTAATTCCAACATACAAATTATAGTCGCAAAACCATGATAACCAAATGCAGCAGTGGTAATAAGGGGAGGTACTACGGCAGGTGCAGATCAAACTACATAGATAGAACCTACGACACAAGTGCAACCATAGGTGTGACCTACCGCGAAGAAGAAAGAACCATTTAATGTTCAAGAGAAGAAGCACATATTCATGGATGTATGTCCATAGTTCATAGGAACGAAACAATCATTTACCTCAGGCCAGGTAAAATATATGCCTAAGAGATTCCAAAAGATATTCAAACAACAGACTGTGAACAAAAGTGCAGATAAGGTTAGTAAACTCAAATCATTCCTGTCAAGTTGTTTGGTGCTAATCCAGGATAGGGATGCATTTGAAGAGTTGGAAGCGCTTATTGAAACTCTTCTGGAGGAATACCCACCAGTAAAGAAGGTTAATAGTGTTAAGGTGAAGTTCAAAACGAGACACGAACTCAGGATGTCCACACAAATTGGTGATTATGACATGGACTATATCATCCTCAACCTGGGATCCGATGTTAAGATTTTAATGTGCTAGATGTGGGAACTAATGGGAAAGCCACCCATAGAATGGTCCCCAATTCAATTAAGGCTTACTAATCAAGCAAAGGTCCTACCAGTTGGTAGGATGAGTGAAGTCCAAGTGGATATTGAAGGATTGTGCACTTTTGGGAACTTCGAGGTCATCAATATAGTAGATGATACTAACCCATAAGGTACGTTGAACCTGTGTTCAATGAAGGAAAAGTTGATCACCTTGACAAAATCTATAATGTCACTGCCATTAAGGAGGACTACATCAATCCTACTGGGGATGGTAACTTGAACTAGAGATGCACGAGTTCATGTACATCAAACTCAAGGGAGGCACTTGAGAACTGGTAGAACTGATTGCTTGAAGTATCTACGAGGACATGTTCTAGGATAACTAAGTATGTCCAACGAGTGGGAACTCAGTCGTGGTCGCTGCCCACATATGAAGGACTGCCTAACTGTGAAACATTCTTGAATGAGTTTGAGGAATTGGTAATAGAGCCACAATGAATATCTGCATTGGAATTTGTGCTAAAAGCCACACCCACGCGATGATGGGGTACACACAAAAGTTTGATAACTGAATGGCCGTAGTGCAGACAACTATTGGAAGTAAGTTTCGGAGATGAGGTCACAACTGTGACGCAAAGGTATACAGGGTTATCAGACCCTGTTGAAAACTTAGAGCAGTGTTCCACAACGTTCTTGAACTACCCACGCCAGGAGTGGGTTCACCATTTCATCCATACTCTCAAAACGACACCCAGAGGATGGTATGCATCTATGGAGCTGCAACAGGAAACACGAGAATTGGAAAAGGTTGCACAGAATTTCATATACACATTCCAGTTCATAGACGAGCAACCAACAGTTGATATCACACTGAATACTATTAAAGAGAAGATATTCACAGAAATCCCACTGGGGATCGAGTATTCTCAACATTGTATTGCGCATTCCCACCAGTGCTGTGAGACATTTCAGCACTAGATGACATGCTATAACCTTTTCGGAGATACGGAGGATGATCCTACTAAAATTAACATTCCAGATTCCAAAGGATCGCGTGTAGTAGAAGGAAGCAACATTTCCAATGAGCAGTTCATCAAGCCGCTAAAGATCAAGAAAGTTAACATTGGGTCAGAGGACAATCCAAAATTTACTAACATTGGAGACTATTGGGATGAAGAGACAATAGCCAAAATCACTAATCTATTACATGAGTTCCAAGACCTATTCTTGATGAACTTTAGGGAAATGAAGGGAATAGTAGGAGATTTGGGTGAAATGAAAATTCTGCTCAAACCCGATGCAAGACCTGTAAAACAGTGCTCGTACAAAAAAAATCCATGCTATAAATAAAAAGTGAAAGTAGAACTAGACCACATGCTAGAAGCAGGAATCATTGAACCTGTTGAAGAATCGGAGTGGATAGCCCTATAGTCATTCAGGACAAGAAGGTGACAGGTGAGGTCAGGATCTGTCTTGACCTTAGGAAGCTAAATGATGCCTTCTTACATGATCCATTCCCAACAAAATTTATAGATGAATTCTTGGAGAGCGTTGGTGGACAAGAAATGTACTCATTCACAGATTGATTCTCAGGATACCATCAAGTCAGAATTGCACAAGAGGATCGCCAAAAAACAACCTTTGTAACAGAATGGGGATGCTACCAATACACGGTAATGCCATTTGGCCTTAAAAATGCCCCTGTTATTTTCTCTAGAATTGTAGTTTATGCTTTTAAAGATTTCATTCATAAGTTTCTTGAAGTATATTTTGATGACTGGATGGTCTTTGGTCTGGTAAGAGACCATATTGAGAATCTGCGCATGATGCTGGAAAGGTGTCGTTAGTATTAAATTGCACTGAATTTGAGAAAATGTATATTTTGTGCACCATTTGGTGTACTACTGGGCCATGTAGTATGATGTGACGGGATCCTAGTCAACCCTGTGAAGGTGGCAATTATTCTGGACCTGCCTCTACCCACATCGATCACACAACTCAGATCCACATTGGGACATACTGGATATTATCAGAAATTCATAAGAGGGTACGGAGAGATAACTACCCTAATGGAGAAGCTTCTCAAGAAGGATGCCAAGTTTGAGTGGAACACAGACTGTCAAGAAAGTTTGGATAAGTTGAAAAACAAAATGGCCACGATGTCGATATTGATATTCCCATACTGGAAGAAGGAGTTCCATGTGCACGTTGATGCATCATCAATTGCACTTGGTATAGTATTAACACAACCTAGAGAGGGCGCAATTGACCACCCAATTACATTTGCAAGTAGGAAACTGTCCACAATGGAGAAGAACTACACCACAACTGAAAGAGAAGGGATTGCAATAGTCTATGCACTACAAAAGTTCAGACATTATCTATTGGGTGGACACTTCAAAATGTTCACTGATCATTATATGCTGAAATACTTGCTCAATAATCCAGTGTTGGGGGGGAAGATCTGTCGATGGCTCCTCCAATTTCAAGAATTTGACTTTGAAGTCATTGTGAATCCAGACCGACTAAATGTTGGGCCAGACCACTTGTCGCGCATTGAAAGTGGGGAGGAACCCACCAGCCTAGAGGATAATCTACTTGATGCATAGCTATTTTCTATCGATGTGGTTGAAAAAGAATTTGATGCTATTATACACTTATTGAATACGGGCTATACGCCTGAAGGTTATTCAACATGGAAAAAGAAACAACTAGTTGTTGAGGGTGTAGACTACACACTAATTGCGGTACAACTGTATAAGTTGGGAGCAGATGAAATACTGTGTAGATGCGTCTTCTATCATGAAAGTAAATGGGTAATGGCTGAAGCACATGCGGGTGTTTCAGGAGGACACTACGCTGGGAAGACAACGATGCACAATGTTTTGCAATCTAGACTCTGGTGGCCAATGATATATATGGATACAAGGAAATACTGTTGTGATTTTGATAAATGTCAAAGAATAGGGAAACCATCATGACGTGATGAAATGCCACTTGGGCCACAAATTACATTGCAAGCCTTTGATAAATGGGTAGTGGATTTTGTTGGCCTTATTAGTCCGCCAGGGAAACAGACTGTTGCGCACTATATTATAACTACTACAAATTACTTGATAAGATGGGAAGATGCAGCACGTATGAAAGATTACACCACCACAACAACGATAAAGTTTCTTATTGAAAATTAGTCAAAAGTTTTGGTTTCCCTAAGATCCTTATCAGTGACCAAGGTACACATTTTGTAAATAAGCTAATTGTTGAACTGACTGCAGAATTACAAATCCAGCACTAGAAGAAAACACCCTACCATCCTCAAGCAAATGGAACTGTTGAGGCCTTCAACAAGATACTGGAAAATGCTTTGACTAAGGTCTGTAATGTGCGTAGAGATGATTGGGACCAGAAAGTCTCAGTAGTATTATGGGATTACAAAACAACATGAAAATGCCTAACTGGATACACTCCTTTCCGTTTAGTCTATGGAAAAGAAGCAGTCGTTCCCATGGAGTACATTGTGCCAAGCCTGTGAATTGCTACACTAACAGAGAATTGCTACACTAACAGAGATGATAGATACTGATGTCACAGAGGAAAGACTTGCACAACTAATTCAATTAGAGGAAGAATGCTTCATTGCGGGCTTCCATCAAAATGTAGAAAAAAATGGCAGAAAGCATGGCATGAATGCCACATCAGAACAAAGGAGTTCAAGGTCGAAGGACTTGTTATGATGTATGACAACAAGTTTCTCAAGCACCCAGGTAAGCTCAAAACCCACTGGATAGGACCATATGTGGTTGTGCACATTACTGAAGCAGGAGCGGTAAAACTACATAAGATGGATGGAACACCGGTTGTGGGTATGATCAATGGAATTTGATTAGAACCATACCACGATGACTGTGGCATGGTCCCAAAAGGTCGGGGCACGCAACAAAAAAAAAATATCTAAAGGGAGGGGAGGAAAGTAATGCGAGAAGCATCTCCAGCGCAACCTGGCATGGGAAAAGAAAGTTGCATTGAAAAATGGTGCGTTGTAAAACTGCCAATGAACCAGCTAAGAGACAATTGGTAGGGAGTGACAAACAACTGGCAGACATCTATATACCATTAAATGCATGAGAATTCCAAAAATATTGGCGCTAGTGAAATCCCAATAGAATTAATTTAGAAAGTCCAAGGAGAATGATGGTGGGATTTTTGGTCACATCCGCCATATTACCTTTAACTACCCTGACAAGTACATGTTGGAACCTAAGTGTGTGAGTAAATTCGACGAAGGACGAGCCCATGTGCTTCGTCAGATGGTCCATCATTGCGGCCAGTCACAGCTGGGGGGGAGCGATCGCCTATAAAATGTAGTTAGCTTTGTCCATGTAATTGTTACATTGCCTTACCGAGCTAAGAAACCAGAGAGCCGAGCCTGGTGAGTGAACCAAAAACCCCCCTCAGAGTCGAAGCCCATGATTATTGACCTATATAGTGACACCAAAGACTCCACTGTTTCACCAGATTTACCTTGCCCGAGAGTAGAGGTGCCTTATGTCCCTGAACCCAGTCGACCCATGGAAAATATGAAGAAGACACAGGCTAAGCCGAAGGCACCATAGAAACTACCACAAAGGCCACCACGACTGCCATCGGCAGGAGGCCAGGTCACGCAGGTACCTACAACTCGGCCACTAGTACAATCAGCCAGAGCCCAACTTTTTGCAACAGAGCCCCATCAAGTGTAGAAATCCCCACTTCCTTTGGCCCTGTAGCAAATATACACAAGGCCTGTAGAGCCGACCCGGTTCCGCCACCACCACCACCACCAGAGGTAGAGATGACTGATGAAGAAAAGAAATTGTTGCCTCTGTATGTATCACCAAGGAAGCCAAGCACCACAAGAGTGCCACTAGACACATAGGAACTTTTAGAAGAGCCCACCATTCCAAAAGGTGTCATGTAGCCTCAGGGTCCCATCAATCCCAAACTCCAGGACTTGAAGTTTGAGGAATACGACACCAGGAAACAAGACATGTCCAGAAATCAATTCATGGTCACGAAGCCCGGTGAGCCGCCGAATGTAGACGTTGTTTCTGCAATGGACTATGTGCATGGATTGGAGTAGTTAGGTATCTTAAACCTACTCTTTATGCCACATTTCGGCTGCTCTATCCTGGACGGAATGTATGTCAAGCAGCTACTGGTATGCTTCCATGGAGGCTACATCTGGCTAGATAAGACGTATGAGGTAATGGTGAACCTGGTCTTGGCCATCACAGGTCTTCCACAGCAAGGAATCAAATTGACCCCATACCTGCACAAGGATGGGGAAAAACTAGACAAGAACGACATGAATGCCAAGTACCAGCTTGTCCACGGTGGAAAGGGCTTCCTCCTTAGCTCCATCGATGACAGTGCTGTAAGAGCTGCAACAAAATATTGTTTAGTAAGGCCCTGCGCAAGATGAGGCCTACTAAGTAAACTGCTGCAATAGTAGAGCTAGCAGAAAAGTGTGCACAAGGAGTGCACATTAACTAGTCCCAGTTCCTCCTGAACGAACTAATGGATGACGCACGTGATGCGTACGAGCATCCCACGACAAAGTTTGACTTCTCGTGGATTTTAATTCTGATCTTATTTGCAGCATGGGCTTCACCACCAGATTATCAACCCATGGATATCCCAATAGAGCTCCTCAGCATGCCATACCAACACCTATGGGACCACAAGAACAGTAAGCACAAGGATGATGCAAAGCTTGCTTTCTTTCTCCAAGGATAATGGCTTAGGTAGATTGTGTGCAAGCAATATCGATTGAAACCTACAATAGTGGCCAAGCATCCATTCATTCACTTCCACGTAGGGATGCACAACATCATCATGCATTCACGTAATGACCCTAAGAAGTAGGCACTCTCAACTTTCTTTATCCTCAGAGATGCGGATATCGAAAGGGAAATCAAAGACTGGCCTAAGGAATGGTTTAGCCAGTATAAGGAGGTTCCTGCAGCATAGCAAGCGTCACAGGGGGGTCCACAAGAGAACCCACCGTAGGACCGTGCCAATACCAGTACCCAGGAGCATTAGGATGAGTCCCAAGAAGAAGAAGAATAATATTGAGACCCACCCAATTTCGGTGAAGAAGATCCCCCTACTGAAGACGAGGAGCACGCCGAAAGAACTAGGAAGAGGAAGGGAAAAGATCCCATGGAAGAAGATGAAGAATCCTTGGGCATCCCAAATAGGAAGAAACATAAGGCTAACTGATCCCAAGTAATGGGAATAGTAGACGAGGATCTGACTCTTCTTAGTGAGGTCATTGTTGAAGTAGCTGAGAAACATTTGGGTAACCTCACGAGCAGGAAAACCAACTAGACGACTTCCATCACTACGAAAGTTAACCAGCTGGAAGAGGCCATCGTAGGAGTGCACAAAACCATGCAAGATAAAACCTATGGTGTAGACCCAGCAGACACTCTGGTGATGCCAGTGCTGCTCCCCCCCTTAAGAATAGAAATTCCTGTGTAGGCATTTTCTACAGAAGAAGTAGTAAAAGAGGCAAGTGTCCATAGCCTGGACACATTGATTTTTTATTTCTCTAAGATGAATTTGCTGCAGATATATTCCATTTAGCATGCCACCGCCACAAAGGTTAGAATACAAGAAAATGCAGTTTCATATCAGGAAGCCAAGTCAACCAGGAATGCAAAGGAGTGTAAGCAAGTTATCAAGCACTAGCAGGAAGACCTAGTAGCCCAAGCCCAGAAGCAGGCTTCACTGGAATAGGCTATAAAGGAGGCAATTATGCAACTGTCAGATGAGGAGAAAGAAGCCATGGTAGAACTTGTGCACCAGCTGAGGCAGTTATCCAAACTGGCCACAGACCTAAAGAAATAGGTTCAGGAGATGAAAACCAACCAACAGCCAAGCATGCCCCCTGATGTGCTACAAAAAAGGAAACAATCGGCAAATCAAGTTGTTGGTCGGATTAGGGAAGTCGACAAGATCTGTGCAAAGGCGGTGGAAGAAATTGCCATGACATGGGAACAACTCATCGATGATGAGATGACAGAACAACTTGCCGAACATGCGCGGCAAGAATACCTACAGGTACTGGCAGTGAAGGAATATATTAAGAAGTTTCCAAATAATGAGAAAATTATCAAAGGTGCTGAGCTCAAGCAGCTCCTGGACAAGGCAAGAACCCTGCATGACCAAGAAAGCATGTGCAACAAGGAGACAGCTGAGAAGCAGGCCGAAGCTGAAAGGGTGACAGGGCTAATTCAGCTTGTCCAACAGTGAATCACTGAGTTCACACAGGCACTATCCAATACCTTGATGGAAAACCCTAGTGTCGACATAGTCCAGGAACTAGAGCAGCAGGCAGATGAAACTTTCTGGGAGATAGAATGACTTACTCCCATTTTTTCCCAATTCCAGCAAAAGGTTGGAGGTGCAGAACAATCTGCGCTAGAAGATGCACCTGAGAATGTGCAAGAAGAGGAAAAACAAGAAGAGGAACAAAAAGAAGACGAGGAAAAGGAAGACGAAGATGGACAAGAATATGAAGAGGATCCAGTAGAACACCATCGAGAAGAACCAGAGCACACACAAGAAAAACCTATGGAAATCGGCTCTCCAAATGAGGCTGAATAAGAAACTGTATAGCTCGAAGCTTCATCATTTAAAATTTGTTTCTAAGTATCGAATGGGCTTAAGGTGTAGGAAACACCACCAAGAAAAAAAAATAGTAGAAGGAACAAAATGTGCAAAAAGTTGGAGATAGTGGCCTTTCAATAGTTGGTAAAGGTTGTTGTTTAGTATTCGTTTCTTTGGAGGAGTTAAGAGAGGGGATATCTTGGAGAGACCAAAGGGAATTTGAGAGATCTGAGTGGTAGATTAGTTAGAATCCTGCAGGATGAATTTAGGGTTAGTGTAGTAGAAGAGAAGCTCTGCTAGAGAGGTGTAGATGCTAGAGAGGTTGATCTAGGCCATGTGCGGATCAGTAGATGGTAGCAGTAGATTACGAGAAATAAGACAGAGAGAATGAGAACCATAAGTATGAGTCATAAAGACATATCATAAGATCAGTCTACATCCTATAGACTGCAAGGTGCTATATCCTTTTCTCATGCCAGATAAATAGCACCTTGGTGGTTTTTCCTAGATGAGTTTCCATGTTATTTATTGTGTTTGTATGGGTGATTGATGCTGTGAATGTTTATGTTTCTATTTTTTTATGCTTATGATGCAAGTCCTGTTATGATCGAATGAATGTTGCACTATCAAGAAGAGCTCGAATGAATAAATAGGTTACTAGGCATTGCTTCTAAGTGTTAGTTTATGTTTATCGCGAGATCTGTTGCATGCTTGTATGCTGCGCCTATCTATTAGCTTACTTTTACATTCCATCATGTTTAAAGTACTAAGGTTGAATCTGTGTCATGTCGTTAGTAGTTAGTAGAATATATGCGCAGTGTGCACTACAGTTCAGTGGAAATGAATCCATCCTTGCGACTTGGTCTAGCTCCTTGGCTGCGCACTAAGGGACTATAATCCCTTAACAATCGCGGAAACATGGTTCCGGTGGTTACCCATCGAAGAGATATCTCGGGTGAGACTGCGCCCGCTTCGTAGGTGTTACCGATGGGGATTGCTCTATTGGGCTAGTATTTTGGGTATTTGTTGGGTTGATGGTCTGCGTAGAACCTGGTTCGTGTGAGTTAGGAAAAGTGGCCAACAATGATGATGAAGACGATGATGATGAAGATGATGATGGTGATGGTGATGATGATGATGATGATGATGATGAAGATAATGATGATGATGATGAGGATGATGACGATGTTGACGATGATGAAGATGATGATGATGATGGTGATGACGACGACAATGACGTTGATGATGACGATGACGATGATGATGATGATGATGATGTTGACGATGATGAATATGATGATGATGATGGTGACGATGACGATGGTGACGATGCTGCTGATGATGATGTTGTTGATGATGATGATGAAAATGATGATCATGATCATGATGATGGAGACAATGATGATGACGATCAATACGATGATGATGAATATGATCAGGATTATGATGACGATGATGAATATTATGATCATGATGAAGATGATGATGATGATGAAGATGGTGATTACGATGATGATGATGATGATGATGATAATGGCGATGATGACAAATATCATGTCACTATCCTCATCGAAATCATCATCATCACAATGTCCATCATCATCATCATCTTCATCATGATCATAATATTCACCCCCACCACCAACATCATCATCAAAATCTCCTTCATCATCATCATCATCTTCATCATGATCATAATGTTCACAACCACCACCAACATCATCATTATCTTCATCATCCTCATCGTCATCATCGTCATCATCTCATCATCATCATCATCATCATCGTCGTCGTCGTCGTCTTCATTGTCATCATCAACGTCATCGTCATCATCATCATCATCATCATCATAACTATGCATTGCCTTACCAAGCTTCTCTTTGTTTCGAGAATAATTTAATATTCTTTACTGAATTTTTTTGTGTTATAGCATATGAAAACATACAGGAAAATGTAAATAACAGTAAGAAACAGTTAATTTCACACAGGATGATGTTTGAGTCTTGAAACCCTACCACACCCTCAATGCATGTTTCTAGTCTAACCACGCCAAATTTCACACCAAGCCGTCACATACATTAAAAAATCATCATTGGCACCACGTAGCACATGATGATGATGATGAATACGGTGGAATTAAGTATTGAAAAAAAAATGCCAAATAATATTAGCTGCAAAGACATTGAACATCAAATTAAAATTGATAAAATTTAACTTACTAGTAGTTGGAAGCACATTGTTCACAAAAATAAATATTTTTATCTCTAATCCTACATTTACTCTCTTGCGTATGATATGTACAAAATTTCCCACTGTAAAATCAGCTGGAATCATATATCTCCAAATACATAATGATCATGATTTATTCAACTACAATCAAATGAATCATAGATTTCTATCTTCAATTTGATGAAATTAATTGATTTTGCAAATCAAATTATATAATAATATTCAAATATTTGCATACTTTTCCTGGATTATTTTAGCCTTGTCTGTTCTCCTATTTGTAAATATATGATCTCATTAATGTTAGTAACTCTTTTTAAAACAAATAAGACAAAATAATATTTCTAATTGAATAATTACCCTTCAATAGACTTCATCATCTTCTTCATCTAAGTCATCATCCATATCATCAGATCTAGATTCAACATTGTAAGGATTGTCCATATCATCATCGTCATCTAAGTCAGTTACGATCATCATATCGTCGTCAATATAATATTCATGGGCATTGTCTACTACATCATCTGATTCAACTAATTCTTGGAAATATTCTTCTGGATCATCATGATCATCTAACTGATGTTGATCATGCTCTTCATCATCATCTTCTTCTTCCAGATTAGCCTCTTCATTACCTTCCTCTAGGTTATACATTACCGGCCTTCCCCTTGGATTGTGCCTCACAATAAATGACTAGCCCACTTTACCTGGAACCTCAGAGTGAAATAACTGTTCACATTGACTTGAAGGAACATAGGGCTCTGTTCCTGGCTCAAACAAGCTTGTATTTACCATGGTAAATCCATTATCATGTTCAATAACAGTTCTATTGGGATCACATTGATTCAATCGTAACTTGTACCATTTGACAACAAACATAACTACCTTGAAGGATTTAAAGTCACATTGAAGAATATCTTCCAAATACCCACAGTATTGATTTTCTGAGATTTTTGGATGTTTGTCACTTTTAGATGAAACATTGGTCACCTCAAAGACTACAGATATCCTACAATCTGATGTTTTCTTTGTTTCATCCAATTTTTTGATGTGATATATACAACCATTACAGACCACAGCCTTATGGTGTTTTACCTACAACAAGCAATACACGAAAAGATTACATAAAGATTCAATAATTATGATTAAGTGCATGTTTATGTAGACATACATGGAAATTAACAACATGTACATCAAAATGTAATTTGCAAAAAATAATAATTAGAGTGATTGATTAATATGCTTGCTTACTTACCTTTCAAACCATATGCTAAATTGATTCCCCTTTGTGTAATATTTGTATCTCCATTGTGATGTGCCGCTTTTACCAATGAAGCCAAACCTTCCCATGATATTCCATGACCGGATTGTTTGCATCGTTCAATTCATACCTTCATCCAGTCAACATTGTTTGCGATGTATAGATGAATTACATCCCACTCTCAACCAACTGCTTCATGAAAATAAACATTAAAATTCAAGACAGATGTAAATTTTCTGAACAAAGTATATGCTATTAATTGATGCAATAAATTGAATATGCAATTAGAATATGTACGATATATATACATAAAAGTCAACATTCAAATGTAATATATTAATTAACATCCATTAGCTAATAATTACCTTTCACCTTCCTTGATCTACCTTCAACCTTCAGGTACTCCCTTTCAAAATTGTTATTGGAGTCCGGATCACATATGTATGATATATATACATAAAAGTCAACATTCAAATGTAATATATTAATTAACATCCACTAGCTAATAATTACATTTCAGCTTCCTCGATCTATGTTTCCCCTTCAGGTACTCCCTTTCAAAATTGTTATTGGAGTCCGGATCACAAATGTGATGTAAATTGAGCTTTTATGCTAAATTAGGAAGATATTCACTAACATACGACATGTTTTGGTATATCATATATCTTTCCATCATAGAACCCTCAGCACGTGCTCGTTGTCTCACCAAACCCTTCATAAATTTCAAGTGCCTCTCAACCATCCACAAGGACCTTGAGTGCACAGGCCCACAGAATTCAATCTACTCAACTTGGTGTATGAGGTAGTGTTCATGTGCATTGAAAAATGTCGAAGGTAGATGCTTCTGCATTTCACACATGAGAAGAGGAATTTCTCTCCTCCAATACTTTATATCTTCTTTATGGATTTCATTATATGACAATCCTCTACAAGTGACGCAAACCAATAATTATATTTAACAAAAAAACATTAAATTACATAACATGAATTAGTGCACAAAAAAAAAATATTATACGAAGAATTAAAGAAACACTAAGCACATGCAAATAATCGCTAGTTACCTCATGTATTTCCCAAGATTATATATATCTTGTTTGAAATTGTTGTCGAAGTTTTTTGGGAGAGAGAGAGGTAGAACATACTGTATCAATATACAAACTACGCCATTTTTTAAACAAAGAGGTGAAAAAAAAAATTATGCAATAAAAAAATTATATGAACACAACAATAATAATTACCTACATGAAGACATGCCAATCATGCGTTTTGACCACCACAAAATCACCTTTCTTTGTTATGATATTCTTCAAGTTCGCACAAAATCCAGTGGGAAATTCAATTTTCCACATTACTTCTTTTACAACATTACTTTGCTGCTCCGTAAACATCCATGGAATTGAGTTTATATTAATTTGGTCTCCGTTATGAAATTGAATGTTGTCTTTCATTGCATGGTTGCCTTCTTGAATGTATTTGCAAAATTTCACAATTTTATCTTTCTCGCTCCTTAGCTCCTATAGTCGCCAAAATGTTTCAG
The DNA here is from genome assembly GCA_001517045.1 of Pseudotsuga menziesii. NCBI lineage: Eukaryota > Viridiplantae > Streptophyta > Pinopsida > Pinales > Pinaceae > Pseudotsuga > Pseudotsuga menziesii. The sequence goes on from LPNX010175439.1 coordinate 432,581, forward strand.
TCACATTCTTTCCAATATGCATTGTATCAAACATATGAGAAATTTGCAGGTGCTCATAGTAGGGAAACTTGCTGAATTATATAGGATAACTTTTCATTCCTCGTGGAATCCCATTAATGCATTCATGATCACGATGTACATCATGAATATTAGTTTATAAATAAATTACAGAAATCAATTATGGCCACTACAGTAAACAACACACAATAAAAATTAAAATAAATAACAAATCATATACGATGATCCATACGTACCAGCTTGCCAATTTCTATTATATTGCATATTCCAAAGGTGAGGTTCCATTCTCCATGGTTTTAATGCAATCTTTTGCTTCCCATTGAAAATATTTTTTTTGGTTGTTCTATACCTATGATTCTTAGAGAGGAAGTGCCTATACTCATCAAACACCTCCTTTATTAAGCTTTTTGAGCGACGAGATTTGATCTTAGGACCACAAACCGAACATGCAAATTTTCCCTTTGTCTGAAGACCAAAAATATATAAATATGGAATATCTATGTCAATTATAATTATATATAAACTACATTAACTACTTCATATAATTAAATGAAATTAAAGTGGAACTTAAAAATACAAACCACAAAAATGGGTTAACCCTGAGGAATTGTGTATTGTCCATACAACCATTGAATGGAACTGAAATTTCCTTTGTCGTATTGCTATAGATACGTCATACATATTGATTCCATTCCATAACTTCAGTAGCTCATCCATAAGAGGTTCCATATATACATTCATATCTTTGACTTGGAGCTTACCTGATTGATTTGAAGTACATATAAAATATATAATTATGAGAACCATTAAGATATATAAACCATGCACAAGAGTAAAACAAAATATATATATATGACATTAGGAAACAAAATAAGAAAAATGAGATGCCACAACTACATTAAAAATAAAACATTTGTAGACACAATATACCTAGAGTAATCATCGACAACACTATGTGATCCCTATTTATTGACAACCATGGAGGAATGTTATTTTTGATAACAAAAATAGGCCACACTATGTAAATGGATCTCATCTGTGCAAATGGATTAACACCATCTGCTTCCAAATAAATCCTAAGATTACGGGGTTCTTCTTTAAAGTGAGGGCCACTTTTCCTCCATATCTCTAAATGCAGAACCATGTACTGTTGGAGACATTTACCACCATACACACTCATTTTCATCAATTTGGCTTAATTAAACCACTATCCTAAGTTTTATTGACTTAATTGACATCAGAGGAGAACTGTATGACATTAGCTTGAGTACAGTCAAGGAGGCTAACTAAGCCTTCTCCTACATTCGGGGAGGCTAACTGGAGCACTCCGGGGGTGATATGAGTGTCATAAATGCCCCATATTGCTAACCAATGGTTACAATCAGTTAAACAGAGTAGTGAAGGTGCCTTCCTTCATTAAATTTATTATTTAATGATTATTTAATGAACTGGAGTCAGCAGGGGCGCCTCCAACCACTTCTAATGGTTAGTTACACTTTAGTTAACCTCATCGGGGTTCATTGGAGTCATTGATGTGCTACCACTTGTTGGTTGGCTTCCAGTGACATGTGTCTGAGCTACTTTCAGTTAGACTCAGTCATTTATTGCACTTTGACTTCAGTTAGGGGTCAGTTGAGTCAATTAGGGTTTTGACCAGTGGTTAACTTGAGTGTTGACTGTGGCTTACATTCAGTTAAGCTAGACTCACTCATTCAATTCAAATGAACTCCTTGGGAATTCGAATTGTCTTGGAATTCATACTTCTAGCATGATCATTGTATTGTATTATTCATTATTCATTTGATTATACAGAGCTGCTACTTCCATTGCAGCACCATTTTGCCAATTTTATGATTATCTGTCCATATTCTTTGTGATACTGTGTTTTCAGTTCCTAGACCACTGTGACAAATTAATATGGTATTATATCTCACGGAAAGAAGAAGCTCATATCTCTCAAAAACAAGGTTTTTGATAGATATTGCATGAAAAATTGAGCAAAGCTAAAAAATTCCAGCACTGCACCAGAAGCCAAGGCTTACCACTTAATACCCAAAGTAAGGAAATTGTTGATCAAGCTTTCTTGATTGACTATGTTGGGTGTGATGAAAGCCTAAAATGTGCAGGGTGTCTGACCCTACGGTGTCCCTTTTGTTGTGATTTTCAGGTTTTTAACAGGTGAAAGCATTCGCTCCAGCAGATTCAGATGGCTTCTTCAGTAGAACTCTTGACTCCGTTTAATTTCCACTCATGGAAAGGAGACATGGAGATCCAGCTACATGCTAGAGGACTCTATAGCGTCACTATGGACACTAAAGAAGAGCTTGCTTCTGTGACAGACAAAGCTATATTCTTTAACAAGAAAGATGAAGCATTCGGATTCTTGTGCCTCTCTATTTCCTGGGATCTTCTTTTCCATATTTCGGGATTGAAGACTCCAAAGGAAATCTGGGACAAATTGGAAACCCTGTATGGAAAGCAAGATGATTTGAGAGTATAATAGCTTGAGAATGAGTTGATGTCTCTCCAGCCTTCCAATTTCGAGACCTTGAATGATTTTTTCACAAAGTTCAAGCACATTGTCTTACTATTGAAGCAATGCAAAGTGGAGAAGGAGGATGATTAGCTCATCCTCTCCATACTCTCCAAACTTGGAGCTGATTATTCAGTTTTTGTCTCTACATTCCGTGTGGGGAAGCTCACAACCCCTGGATGGAATATGCCTTCACTCAATGCCTTCATTGAGTTCCTAACAAGTGAACATGATAAGCTTGTCCAGATGGGGATCATCAAATCCTCCCGTGATCAATCCCTCCATGTCTCAGGGCCTAAAGATCTGAAGGGTAAAGGAAAGCAACAAAAGAACCCAAAAACTAAAATTGAAGCTCCTAAGCCTAAAGTTGAAAACCAACAGCATTATGAGTCTTCCAGCTCAAAGAAGAACAAAGGAAAAGGGCATCATGGAAAGGAAAAAGTCAAGTGTTCATACTAAGGGAAGGTCTTCCACCCTGAACATGCCTACATGAAGAAGAAACTTGATGAAGCTACCTCTCTCCTTGAGAGAAATCACATCAATCTTCTGGAAAGCTTTCGAAGGAGAGATCAACAAGATAGGGAACCACAGCATGAAAGAGGTCATGCCCTCATGGCAAGCACTTCAAATTCCAAAGCACTCTTGATAGATTTTGGAGCTTCAAACCACATGATGGCTGAAAGAAACTCCTTCTCATCTTTGGAGACCAGAAAATCCATCCCCATCCACATGGGAGATGACTCCACCATCATTTTATAAGGACAAGGTACTATTGATCTTGAGAATGGCTATTTTTCAAATGTTTTGTATGTACCGTCTCTGGCATCAAACCTCCTAAGTGTTTATCAAATGACACATACAATAGTTCCCAAGAGAGTCTCCTTCATCCTGAATGATGTAGAGATCACGAAACTTACATTCGAGAAACTTGTTGCAAAAGGCCTTGCAAACCATCATGCAAAATCCTATGATTTTTCCCATTTTGTGGCGGATGAAAAGCCCACCGCACTGCTGACTCATGGAAATGAAGTTAGTAGACTATGGCATGAGAGTTTCAGCCATCTCAACTTCAAATAATTGTAGCAATTACAAAAAAACTCCATGGTTGAAGGCCTCCCAGTCATCAAGGCAACCACTGGAATTTGCAAGGGCTGTGTTGTTGGAAAGCACCCTGAGCACAAGTTCGATCAGGGGAAGGAAAGCCGAGCTACATGCATCTTGGGACTGATACATTCTGATATCAGCGGTCCCATGCCTATCACATACATTAATGGATCAAGGTATCTTCTGAATTTTATTGATGATTTTTCCATATACACATGGGTCTTCTTTATCAAAAAGAAGTCTGAAGTCTGTGAAAAATTCACTGAACTGAAGGCCTTGATCGAGAATGCATCTGGCCAAAATATCAAGATATTGAGATATGATAATGGAAGGGATTATGTCAGTAATGAGTTGCTGCACATATGCTCCCAAATTGGTATTCAGGTCTAGCATTCAATTCCCTACACTCCCCAACAAAACGGTGTAGTGGAAAGGAAGAATCGACATCTCAAGGAGATGACCACCTATACGTTGGAATCAAAGAAGTTGGATGAAAATTTGTGGGCTGAAGCAATGCATGCTACAAAATACATTCATAACAGAGTGCCACACTCATTCATGAAAGGGAATACCCCTTTCGAAGCATACTTCGGACACAAGCCGGATGTGTCGAACCTGCGGGTGTTTGGGTCCACTGCATGGGCCCGAATTCCACTTGATAAAAGGAGGGATTTGCAACCGCAAAGCATAGAATTTCTATTTATTGGGTATCCTGATGAATCAAAAGTTATCAAGCTTTTATATATAAAAACAAAATATATCATCATCGAAAAGAGTGTCAAGTTTGATGAGCCTCTTCAGGTGGTGGAACTAGTGAAGGAGAAAACTACTGAATTTCCTTCCTATTCTACTGAATATTTGGATGATGAAATTGGGGGTGATGACCCTGATTTGGATCCTATGATTTTTGATATTATTCTACAGCAAAAATTAGATGCTGAATCAGAACCTGAAGTTCAAAATCCTCTCCCAACATGGGCTTGACAGACACTCTCCTCTACAGGAGATAACATTGGAAATCTGGATGATCCAAGAAGAACTCGGTCTGATTTCCAAAGAGTAGGTATTGCGCTCTCTTGTACTGATTATTTGCTGTCTGAATATTATTATTTGATGATAATTTCAGGCCCAAAATCCTACTACCATGCTCAGAAGGATCCGAGATGGCAAGTTTCCATGGATGAAGAGATGAATTCTCTTAAGAAAAACACTACTTGGGAGCTAGTTTCTCTTCCTCCGGGAAGGAAATTGGTTCAATGCAAGTGGGTGTTTCGAACCAAGGTTGCTGAATATGGAAGTACCTTCAAATATAAGACAATTCTGGTGGAAAATTTTTTCTCCCAGGTCCAAGGTGTGGACTACCATGAGACTTCTGCACTAGTTGCAAAAATGGACTCCGACCGCCTAGTTTTGGCAATTTCAGCATCTAAGCACTGGGAAGTGCATCATATGTATGTTAAGTCAGAATTTATACATGGATATATTCATGATGAGATATACATGAAACATCCTGAGGGATACATCTCTGATCCATCTTTGGTTTGCAAGCTAAAGAAGTCACTATACAGGTTAAAACATGCCCCAAGAGAGTGGTATTCCAAGATGGATGCCTTCCTTCTCTCGCAAAAATTCCAAAGGTGTAGATCAGATCCAAATGTGTATATACAGAAGTATGATGGTCATTTGATTATTATTTTTTTATATTTTGATGAATTACTGATCATAGGTAGCACAGTTGCTTCTATTTCAGTCATCAAAATTGCTCTCCACAATGCATTTGAAATGAGCGATTTGGGGCTCTTAAAACGATTTTTGGGGCTCGAAATTGAGAAAAATTATGATGGGATAATGGTCACTAAGTACAAATACATATCAGACCTATTATTCAAGTTTAACATGGCTGAATTTAGGCCTGCACCATTCCATTTCCTTTCATGGATCAACCTTGAAGAAGGAAAAAGCACACCTCCCATGGACCGCACTATTTATCGACACCTGATTGGTATCTTGTTGTAATTGACTCATTCTTGGCCTGATATATATTATGCCATGAATTATATATCAATATACATGCAGAATCCCCATGATCTTCACTGGAAGGAAACCAAGAGGATCCTCCAGTACATTCAGGGAACCAGGACCTACGACATTCACTATGTTGCAGACTCTGAGCTAGAGCTAGTTGGATACACAGATTCCAATTGGGTGGGTAATTCTATTGATAAAAATTCAACTTTTGGATATGTATTCATGTTTGGTGGTGGCCCCCTTTGTTGGTATAGCAAAAATCAGGCCGCCATAGCATTGTCTTCAGTAGAGGCCGAGTATCGAGGAACGGTGAATGCTTGCATCCAAGCTGTTTGTTTGCAAGGAATTATTTAAAAGTTTGATATTGGTAATAGTTTGTCCACTATCCTCTTTTCTGTCAATCAAAGTGCTATTAATATATCCACAGATCCAGTTACCAGGCAGAGGACCAAGCATGTAGAGATACACATGCACTATATCAGGGAGCTAATGCATGACAGGACCATCATTCTGCAATACTGCTCGATTGATGAGCAGATTGCAGACATCTTCACCAAGAGTTTTTTAGAAAATAATTTCACTTACCTCCGTTCATTGTTGGGGGTGAGTTCATCAGGGTGATCCAACTACTTTTAGTGTTCAACTTGAGCGGGGGGTTTTCCCACTGGGTTTTCCCTCTTTTCCCCACTTAGTTTGTTTTGAGCATTGTTTTTAGTTTCAGTATTTTATAGGGTGACCTATGGCCTTTTTTGCTGGGGCCCTAGCATTCTTATGCACTTTATGTTTTCTACTCCCCTACTCCTGATTATAATATATAACATGGTCATCGGGGCATGCATGAATTGCTTCATAATGCATTCCAATATCTTTCATGATGGAAGATAAATTTCGATGTGTGCGGTAAAATATTTGATGGTGGTAACAAAAATTCAGCTATCAAGATACATCAAATAAAAATAAAAATAGAGTTAATATAATATATAAATAATATTAGAGAAACACACTTCATCCATATTAATTTGAATTATGTATTAACAATACAATTATTAGAGGAATAAAGATAAAATTTATCACAATCGTATATATGTGATGGATTATTTTACATACCTTAACATCCATGTGATTGATATGTTTGAAAGACCATTCATAACCTTCAAGTTCATTATCAACAATTTAACGGAGATAAGATTTGTTTTGGAGCCTTCATAAATGGGTTTGTATGCCTTCTCAAGAAGACGTATATTGTGAACATCATAAAATTCATCAATATTTTCACTATCATCTTCATCGTCATCATCCATTCTAACATAAAATGAATCATGGATCAATGTATTTGTACCATCATATTCAACTACGTTATTAGCATGATCAACTTCTTCAACATGATCATTCACTTGTTCTCCATTAGCATAGGCACTCCATGTTCCTCCACTACTTGTTCTGAAAGAACTTCCTCTAGACAATATGCCGTCTGATGTCTTTCCTTTATAAATACATGAATACATCAATGGATATAAGTTAATATAGGAAATAATAAAATAATGCATACATTTGCCAATGCAAAAAATAGAAAAATCTTTATAATGCTAAACTTACAAATGGACGATATTCATTCCCCCCCTCAGTGTGTCCATGTTCCCTACAATGTTTTGTGGCTGTTGCAATCAATATTATTCTCCTCTAAAATCCCCTGCATTGACTACATGGACAATAACATTTCCCATCACCCCTTAGTTTCGCTGCATCCCGTAGTCTAGCAAACAATTGTCAATTTTGTTTGTTTGGATCAGGAATATTTCTATTTGAAATTTTGCCACAATCTTTGTGAATGAATATTATCGACAATCTTAAAAAATTAAGGTCCACACATCACTATTTTTGCAAATGGTGGTTTGTCGAAGAATAAAAAAATTTCCGCAAACTATCTGTCGAAGAAAAAAATAATTCCGCAAACTGTCTGTTGAAAAAATAATAATTCCGCAAACCGGTTGTCGAAGAATAAAATAATTCCTTAAACTGTCCATCGAGAAATAAATAATTTCCGCAAACCGTTTGTCTCTTCTATAGAAAACATGTCAGAATGTTTTGTAATTTATATATTTTCAAATTTCATTGTCGTTGAATATCCGATGATATGAACCTACTTATCGTTACAAATATGAATTTATAATATTGTAAATAAATATCCTGACCTCATCGAAATTCGACGGCCTTCTCATCTCTAATCCGGTGACCTTCTCATCTCAAATTCAATGACCTTCTCATCGCTTAAAAGACAACAATATTGGTCGAAAAACTGATGACCATGAAGCTCGAAAAATCGACGATGATTCAAGACGATAAAAAAGAATCGGACAAAACAATTTTCCATCATTGAAATCTGACAATAAAGTACTTTCCATCGGATTTTGGGCTCAAATCTTGTTGTGTTCCTGGTGTGAACTATGAGAGCTTGATCGTCAGTTGCTCCCATATTTTCTTCTCTTGTCACAAGTCTATATTCTTCTTGTGCACATTCTTCTCGAAGTATGCTGAAATAGATCAACTTCCTTCTTATACAAATTCCTTAAATGAATGAGTCCCATGATCTAGGAAGACCATTCAAGGAAGTCATTAAAATTTATCCTTTTTTGACATTTTCTTCAACCGCTTCAAGTTGTTCTTTGATTTGAGCAACCCTTGTGAAGTAATGTTGTATAGTATCAGAGTTATGTATCTTCACATTCTTCAATTGGTTCCTCAAATTCATATTCCGATTGATGTTCTTTCCTTCGAACATATTTTTCAAAGAATCATACACTTATTTCAGTGTCTTGAATGAAGACACATGGGGGATGAGGTGATCCTTAATAGAACCGACAATGATTCTATTAGCCTTCACCATTCTTCTCTTATGAGTAGACTTAACCTCACCTCCCTCCGGTTCTAGAACCTCCTAAGTGATGTACTGTTCCAAATCATTTTCTTCAAGGATGAGGTAGACTCTGTAATTCCATGCTCAGAAGTTATCAACCCCTCAAATCTTATCCTCAAGTTGATTATGATGAGTCATATTTTCAAATGAGAACCTCAAATGTAAATAAAATTATTTATATCTTACCAATTTGAGGTGTTCGACTGGTTCTGAAGTTGGTTGACCTAGGGTTTGTCAGAGAAACCCTAATTTTCCAAACTTGAAGTTTGAGAATTTTGTTTGGATAGAAAGATGCACCTCCTTGAGGCAAGTTGCTCATCTAGGTTAGTTTATGAAAACTGAGGTGGGTAGCCTCCAAAACTTGACTCCCTAGTTCCTCCCGGCACAAGTGACAGGGGAAAACATGAAACTTCTTCAAATAATAAACTACCTCCACCAAAAGATGGCCCCAGTTAGGCGATTTAGCATATCCCTCTTTTATTGATGATATGTTGAGAGAACACCTTGAACTAGGAAGCCCTAATTTCCGCAGCTTCACAGTGCCTTCTTTCAGAGACGCAATGATACCATGTTAGTTTTTCTTTAGATATGATTAGTTTATCTAGGATGTTTATTTGAAAGAATAACAAGTACACCAATATGCATAAGATATAAAAGATACATAAGACACAAAGATTTTCAACAGGGAAACCATAAAGGATAAAAACCCACAAACTTATTTAGAATAGTAAGATGATCAAAAGTAGTAATAACAAGTATTCAACAACAATCCGTCTCTCTTCCCTTTTGTCTCTCTCTCTCTCTCACACGAACTTGAGAGTGTGAGGCGTGTATAAATGAAGCACCTCCCTATTTATACCCTTTCAAGTCACTGACCAAACATAATACTGGGGCCCACATGTCTTCCCTAACATGGCCGACTTCTCCCAGAGAGACTCCAAATACACATTACATGATGTTACAATGGGGACTATTGTCTCGACTTACAACGGAGGTTGTACCTAAAGGTATAGAAATAATTAAGACATCCCGCAAGGGGGAAAACACATCCTCAATGGGGGTACAACAATATATAATGATAATACACATTAGAATATCTTTTGAAGTTACAAATACATCAACAAAGAATGAGGTAGAAATTATATACATGCCTTCTGTCACTGATAACCAAAAACATTGGAAAGTATTAAGAGATTGTTAGAAATGATTGATGCGTTCTCAAGAACATGGATAGATAAATATATAGAATAATATGAATATGAATAATGTTAAGAAGAGATAAAACTAGACCCAAATTTTAGTAGTAATGTCACAAATCATAAGATATTGCAACTGAAAAATAATTTCATCCCCAAATGTATGTTCCCCACTAGAAAGGATTTTTTATAAGAATGATATCCCTGTCAAGCCTATAGTTTATTCAAAAGAAGAGGACGTGGAAGACATAAACATTAGAGAAACAAAAGAACCAAAAAATATCAAGCTGTCCAAATTGTTACCTGTTGAAGTGAAGCAAAGGTATGCAAAAATTTTCAAAGAATACATAGATGCTTTTGCATGGAAGTATGAGGATATTAGGATATTAGTACTTATGATACATCTATTATTGAAAATAAGATACCTTTAAATCCTAGAGTGAAACCTTTTAAACAAAATCTAAGAAAAACCAACCCTACTTTGTTTCCAATAATAGAAAGAGAAGTAAGGAAATTATTAGATTAAAAAATAATAATTCCTTTGAGATATTTAGAGTGGGTAAAAAAATTGGCACCAATTATAAATAAAGGTAGAGAAATCATACTATTTATTGATTTCAGAAAACTCAACAAATGCTCATTAAATGATAATTACTCTTGCTAAAATTGGATCAAATTTTGCAAAGAGAGGTAGGGGAAAATAGGATATCCATGATGGATGATTTCTTAGGTTACAATCATGTTTCCATGACCAAATAATACATAGAAAATAAAACTTTTAGAACTCCATGTGGTACATTTATGTATGAAAAAGTGTCATTTGGACAGATGAATGCAGGAGCAACATTTCAATGAGCCATGGATATAGCCTTTGTGGGAGAAAGGGACAAGTTTATAGTGATTTATCTTGATGACATGAATTTTTTTCCAAGACTAATGAAGAATACTGGTCTTCTTTGAATCAGACCTTTAATAAGTGCATGAGGTATGACTTATCCATGAATCCAAACAAGTCTCATTTTGGTTTGAATGAAGTGAAGTTGTTGGGACATATTGTCTCTAAATATAGAGTAAGGATAGACCCATCCACAATGATATCCATACAATCAATTGAAATTTCCAAAAATAAAAAATAAGTGAACTCATTCATGGGAAAGATTAACTTCCAAAGGATATTTATTCCAAACCTCGATGAGATAATTAAAAACATTACCAACATGCTAAAAATAGGTAATGAAGTGAAGTGGGCTAAGGAATAAAAATAGGCCTTTGAAAAGATGAAGAGATCCATTGGAGAATCCCTAGTCTTGATCATCCTTGATTATACCAAGCCATTTCTGATATTTATCTTTCTTATATGCATACTGTTGCGACTATCCTGCTACAAAAAATCAAGAAGGGCATGAAAACCAATAGCGTTTTTTAGCAAAGCCCTAACAGATCTTGAGTTAAAATACATTTTGATGGAAAAATAGGCTTATTCCATGGTGAAATAATTGACATCCTTCAGGTATTATGTGCTACACTCAAAAGTAATTTCTTATGTGCCACAAAACAATGTAAAGGATAACCTCATCTAGATAGACAATGAAGGGATGAGAGAAAAATGGATTGCCAAAATACAAAAGTATGACCTAGAAATAAATCCCACTAAATTAGTGAAGTGTCAAGGACTAGAAAAGTTGTTAGTTGAAATAAATTGTGAAGAATTAGACCTAAATCTAGTGGTTGAACTAACAAAAGAAGAAAAGAAAAGAACCATAAAGGATTATGAAGACAATATAGCGAAGATAAATCCAAAATTTGAAGAATTTGCTTGGTACATAGATATTGTTTATTACTTAATACATATTGAATGTCCATATCACATGGATTGGTCTTTGAATCTACAGGTTTCCATATATTTAATATTGGAACAATACCATTATTGGAAGTATCGCTAAGGCATATTTTTTAATTATGTAATAGAAGAGGCAACAGAAGGAATTATTATAGAGTTCCATAAAGGCATATGTGGAGGGAACCATGATTGGAGATCCATATTATATAAAGTTTTGAGGGTTGGGGACTATTGGCTTGAATTGTTTTCTGATGCTAATGACATGATAATGGCCTGCACTGAATTCCAATTGTTTGTAGGTAAGTAGAAGTTGAAACACTTAACCCTAAATCCTATAAAAACATTAGATCATTTCCAAAAATGGAGCCTAGGCTTAATTGGGGAGACCAATACAAATTATAGTGGCCAACACATATGGATCTTGACAACCACTTATTATTTTACAAAATGAGTTGAGGTCATTCCCACCAGGTTAGTAAATGACACAACAATGATCAAATTTCTAGAGGAAAATATATTGTCATGGTTTGGGTGTCCAAGGAAGATAATTTATGAGAATTCCTAGGAATTTAGATTAGTCAAGATGATATCTTTTTTTCATAAATATAAAATTGAGTTGGCACATTCCACTGCGTACTACCCACGAGGAAATGGATTGGAAAAATCATCAAATAAAATCTTTCTTAGGATCATCAAGACAATTTTGTTTGAAAATAAAAAAATATTGGGATGTGAAACTTAGATATATAAATTTGGATTCACAAAAATATAAGGAAAAATATAGAAACTTACAATAGATTTCATAGATCAACTTTGCTCAGAAATGACATGAAAAAGTGAAAGAAGACCTACAGCTGAATATTTGCTTATCATTAATTAGAAGTAGTGATAGAATGCAATATAATGGCATAACGATCCATGCAATTAGAATACAAAAGAGTTCATTTGAATTCATTACAAGAGAGTGGATTACTTGTCAGTTAAATACCACTCGACACATCAATTAATCATTAAATCCAACTTAATTAACTCTAACTGACTCAGAGGTAGTTTAGACTAAGTCTAACTGAATAGAACTCAACTGCATGCCAACAAGTAGGTGAAGGCACATTTCTGACTTCAGTTAGGTGAGACGAATTGAACTGCACTGAACTAAGTCACCAAAAGTAGGTGGAGGCACCTTTGATCACTCTATTTAACTGAAATTAACCAAAAATAGGCTAGTTGATGAGGAAGGAAGCTTTGCAACTTTATTTTAATTGAAAGGTAGGTGAAACAACCTTCAATTAACTAAATGGGGCACATATGTCATGTAGATCAACCCATATTTTCTCCTATATTGAAGGAGGAGGCTCAGTTAGTCTCCTTGATTGAAGGAGAAGACTCAGTTAGGCTCCCTGATTGAAGGAGGAGATCTAGTTGATTATGCAATCACATAATTAAGTCAAAAACCTAGAATAAGTGGCAAATTAGGCCAAATAAGCCAAATAATGATGTATGGTTGGATAATGAATCTAACCCCCCCCTTAATATAATCTCATGTGGAAGAGTAAAATAAAAATAGGCCCCTGACAAAAAAATCCATAGGTCACCCTTTACAAAAATTAACTCTAAAATGTTCAAAAAATTCTAAGTGAGGAAAAGAGGAAAAAACATGTTGGAAAGAACCCCCCCCTCAAAATGAACACTAAAGAATTAATCTGACTTCACCATGATGGAACTCACCCCCAACAGTGAACAAAGGTAAGTTAACTTCTTCTCAATGAAGCTCTTGGTGAAAATGTCTACAATTTTCCCTTTTGTGGGGCAATATTGGAGAACAATTGTTTTGTCATGCACAAGTTCTCTGATGTAGTGCATGTGGATATCGATGTGTTTGGTTCTTTGTCTCTGAACCGGATCTGTCAAGATATCAATCACACTTTTATTGTCACAAAAAATGACTGTAGATGAAGTGCTGCCCATTTCAAACTCTACCAAAATACCTTACAGCCAAATTGTCTGTATGCATGCATTGAATGCTCCCCGGTACTCTGCCTATGATGAAGATAGTGCAATGGATGCCTACTTTATTCTTGACCAGAAAATAGACCCACCACCAAGCATGAAAATACAACTAGAATTAGACTTCCAATCAAGGCTATCTCCAACCCATCTGAATCTGTGAATCCTACCAAGTCTAGTTCAGAATCAACAACATAATGAATGCCATAGGTTCTAGTACCCTGCATGTACTGTAGAATCCTCTTGGATGCCCTCCAATAAAGTTCATGAGGCTTCTGCATATACCTTTATAAATCATTCACTACATAACAAATTTCAGGCCTTGAATTTTTCAAGTAGAAAAGGCTTCCAATCAACTGACAATAGAGAGTAGAATCCACCTGTGGAGTAGAATTTCCCTCTTCAAGACTGATTCCTGAGAGGAATGGAAAGTTTATGCATTAAAATAAGAAATATTAACTTAATTAGCATGTCTAAATCATATTTTTACTGGGACACCATGATCCTATAAAAATATTGAGTTATTTCTAGCTTGAGAAACTGCCTCAGCCGACCTAGATCACTCATGTCAAAAGCTTCATGTCAAGCAATTTTTATGAAGCTGATTGAAGCAAGGGTGCTTCCTGTGATTAATATATCATAAAAATAAAGAAATATAATCAACATATTACCTTGATATTTCTTCAAGTACACATTTTTATCGGACTTACATCTTTCAAAGTTTTGTGATAGAAGAAAATAATCCATTTTGGCGTACCAAGCTCTTGGGGCCTGTTTTAAGGCATACTAGGATTTCCGCAGCTTGCAAAATAATGATGGATCTGATGTGTATCATTAAATATGATTCATGTATATTTATTCTTTCAGGTATCCATTAATAAAATCACTTTTGACATCCATATGGTACAGCTCCCAGTGTTTGGATGCAGAAATGGCTAAGGCTAGCCGTATAGAATCCATTTTTTCCACCGGTGCAAAGGTCCTAGTGTAGTCCACTCCTTAGAATTGGGATAATAATTTTGCTACCAGAAATGATTTATATTTGTAGGTTGATCCATATGAAGAAACCTTTTTTTGATAGACCCATTTTCATTGATCAAGTTTCCTCCCAGGTGGAAGGGAAACTAGCTCCCAGGTTGCATTTTTTCGGAGAGAGTTAAACTCTTCATCCATTCCAGCTTGCCATCGAGGATAATTATGAGAATGATAACATGAGTTAGGATCATATCTAATAATCATGTATAACTTCTTAGACAACAAAGAATCATTGAAATAAAGAGAAATACCCTCTTTGAAAATCTGCTCGAGTTCTCCTTGGATTAAGAGGATTTCCAACATTTGACTCGACATAATAGAGAGTCTTTTTGGCCCATTTTGGTAGATGAGAGGGATCATTTGGATATGATTCAGAACCTGATATTTCATGCTCACTGATATCAGACATAATATCTGAAATATTATAGCTCACACTTTCATTTTCATCTCTAGAATCTTTAGCAAAAAGAGAGGGAATCACAAACGTTTCTTCCTCTACTAGTTTCAAATCTTGGAGAGGTTCTTCGAAGTGGACACTTCTCTTGATGAGTATATTTTTAGTTCTAATATTAAATATTTTGTGTCCCTTTGCTTCCTTATCATACCCAATTAATATGTACTCAACACTCTGTGGTTTCAAATACTTTCTCTTATCTAGTGGAATTCGATCCCAAGCAGTGGACCCGAAAATCCTGAAATTGGAAACATCCGGTTTGTGACCAGCGTATGATTAGAAATGTGTTTCTAATTTAATGGATGAATGTGGGACCATTTTCTAAATGTAGGTATCAAAATTAATGTATTCATCCCAAATATTTGCAGCCAAATCCTTATACTCAAGCATACAGGTTGTCATTTCTTTTAGCACCCGGGTTTTCCTTTCCGCTGCAACATTCTGCTGAGGTGTGTAAGGAACAGTGTGCTGAATATTGATTCCACTTTGAGAAAAAAATTGCAGCAGATATTATTTGATGTATTCACATCCATTATGATATCTGATAGCTTTGATCTTGCTCCCAGTAGAATTCTCAATGGAATCTTTGAAATCTATGAATTTTTCAAGAACTTTCGACTTCTTTTTGAGAAAGTATACCCATGTAAATCTTGAAAGGTCATCTATAAAAGAAAGAACATAACTTGACCACTCATGGAGGTTATTGGAATTGGACCACTGATATAATAATGGATCATCCCCAAAATACATGTAGCTCTTCTTGCTTTTCCTCGATTAAACTTATGCTCAAGATGCTTGTCGACTATGCATCCCTTGCAGATCCATTTGAGGATTTAATTACTGTAAGGACTTCCACCATGGAAAAAATTTGTAGAATATGCAAATAATTTTAGTTTATATGTCCAAATATTTCATACCACAACCTCCTGACCTCATTCCCATGAGTCAGAAGGGCGTATTTCTTTGAATTAGGCACAAATTTAGAAAAATCATAGGTCTTAGTAGTGTGATTTGATTTCCCTACAAAAATGAGTTTTGAAAATTGTATCTTTAAGATATAAACATCATTTGGGATGAATATAAATCTTTAAGGAAAACTTATGTGTGTCATTTGATATACATACAACAATTTTGAAGCTAAAGAGGACACATATAGAACATTTTTGAATCTTCCATGTTCTAGTTGGACAGTACCTTTTCCCTTTGATGAGATTTGAGAGTAATATACCATGTGAATGGAGATGCAGTTGTTGGAATCCAGTGATGTGAAAGAATTATCGCATGCAACCATATGATTTGAAGCACCAGAGTCAATGATAAGAGATCTAGCCTTCGAAACATTATCCATTAGAGCATGTCGTATTTCAGACTGATTATTCTGATCTCCAACGTCTTTCTTCCTTGCGCTTTCTGGAAGAGTAATGTAGTTTTTTCAAGGAAAAGGGACATCTAATCAAGTGTTCTCTTAATGCAAGAGATTTTGGGGTGAAATACTCTTGCATAGTAAGAGCACTTTGTCTTCTCTTTGCTTCATTGCTTGTTTTTCCTTGAGCTCGAGGACTCACCCAACTACTGGTTTTTCTCCTTCTGCTTGGAAGGATCAAACTTTGTCTTCTATTTATTTTTCTTTCCTTTTGCATTTGAAGATTTGGGTCCTCCACCAAACAAAGCTTGATCTTTGTAGGATATCAAGGATCCCATCTAAACAAGTTTATCATGCTCATTGGTAATGGAATCAATGAATGCATTTAGAGTCGGCATCTTCCGATTTGGAATTGTAAGATTTCTGGTATGGAAGGTTGACAAAAAAAAAGTAGTCTGGTCCAAGATTCGAAAGGATAGAAAGGATGAGCTGATCATATTTATTCTCAACTTCACATTGATTCAATTGGAGCACAAGGTGCTTAAATTCTGTGAAGAATTCATTGATGGTCTCAAAATTTACTGGATTGAGAGAGATCAGTTCATTATATAACTTATAGGCTCTCAAATCATCCTACATTCCAAATAGTTTAGCAAGTTGTTCCCACACTTTATTGGGAGTCTTCAATCCATATAGATGCAATAAAATATCCTTAGAAATGGAGAGGCATAAGAAACCATACACTTCATCTAGTTTATTCCAATATTTTCCCTTCTCTATTACTGCATTCTGCTCTATCTCCGTTCCCATGATGACTCTAAAGAGTCCTTTGGAGAACAATGACATCTTAGTATCCTCCTTCCACTGATGATAGTTGAAAGGAGTGAGAAGATTGCTTGAAGAGGATTCCATTTTGTAGCTATAGTGAATGCAATAGAATTGCTTGAGATACCTGCAATTGCACAAAACAAACAACATAAGGTCAAACAACCTACACTTTTGGAGTTTTCTTAATACATGGCTTATTTAATCAAGCAAGATTGATCAACCAGATGCTAGATTATTGTTGTAATATCACGGATCACAGAGGGTTACCAATAATACACATTTAAAGCATACAGACATAACAGAGACAAGAGACAAGAACACAGATGTAGAATAATAGATTATATTATATTATGAGGGTCCATACAAACACATAACTGAACCAAGTTCTCATCTGGCTCAACAGCCTAATATATATGATTTACAAACAGTTACATATAACTACCTATCGGTTCAGTCAACCGACATGACCTTATGCGGCTGACCTAATCTCTAATTAGTTGGATAATCGACTTAGTTGTCTTACTGACTAGCTCCTCCAACATCTCCCCCAGGAACAAAATCTTTCTTCGTCCCAAAGAAACAGGGGAGGTACTCAAAATATTTTACTATCTAAGATAGTTATTTCTTGTTTGTCTTTGATGGGCTATGAAGTCGGATGGTTGGTCGCTTCTATATACATACTTCGATGATTGCTTCTGCTGTAACAACTAGTTGATGTTGGAATTCTGTCCAACTTTGAAGTACTTTCTAGATGTTGATGGTCAGTGTTGTAATGCTTGATAATGTCGACACCTTCTCCTGAATGGAAAGGTATGCTATTCTTTCCATGTCGGGTCCCATGAAATGGTCTTTTTCTTCTGCTATTTCTAGTAGTATTTTCATCTATGGGAAGATGGTGTCTAATTTCTCCAAGCTCAGGAGTTCCTGTTGCACTCACTGGTGTGCTTGTCTCTTGAGTCTCTGCAGTTTGGTTGTCTCCAGCACAATTTGATCTTGTATTTGCTTCTTAGTGCTTCCTCAGTGCTCTTTCTATTTTCCAATGCTTGCATTTGTTGTCGAGTCTATCGGGTCTGCTGAAAGACTTACCTGTAATAAGTAGGCCAGTCCTAGAGTACCCCTTCTGTAATGACAGACTCTTCCATGTGGTCTTGTAGCACTTTGTAAGCTTCTGAGAAGGTTGTGTACTACCGCATCAGTAATCTAGATGTCTCTTCTTTTTGTTCTTCCTTTTTATTTTGCATATGTACTTGTAGGTTCGACACCATACTTTCAAACTGTTGATATGCCTTTTCAAGAATCTTGTCGATGTTGGATTCCATCGGTCCTAGTATTACAGACTGTGCTAGGTTTCTGCATTTTAACAAGAATTCGACTTGTTTGTTCTCAGTGTCGTCGAGCTCCTTGTGTCTGGTATGGATTCTTTTTTTTGCTTAAATGGCCAGAGTTTCTAAGAGTTGTCCCAACTCTCCGTCCTTCAGCTTTGTTGCGTCGACTGCAGTGGTCGACCCAAGTTGGCTAATGTGGACCATTATCGATTGTTACTCTTTTTGGTGGTCCTTCTTCTTTCTGCTTTATTTAATTTTCTGTTGTTGTAAACTATGGGGTAGTCCATTTTTTCGTCCCCTGGTTGAGTTAATATTGCTCCTATTGCTAGGTCTGATGCGTCGATGTGTACATGGAATTTGGTCGACCAATTCGGGAACTTTAGAATGGGTGCTTTGACTAGCTTCCTTTTTAGTGTCTCAAATGATATGTTACATTCATCTGTCTAGTTGAACTCTTGATATTCTCTTAATAGTTCTTCTAATGGATAGGTCATATCTGAATAATATCTTATGAATTTCCTATAATATCCTGTATGACCAAGTAGTACCCTGACTTGTTTTGGGTTCATTGGTGGTTTTAAGTTGAGGATAATTTTTATTTTTGCAAAGTCAACCTTGATGCCTTCTTTGTAGACAATGTGTCCTAATAGTATCCCTATAGGGGTTAGAAATATGCATTTCCTTATGTTCAGAGATAGTTGGATTTGTCGCCATCATTCCAACATGAGCCTTAGCCATTTGCAGTGATCTTTTAGCATAGAGTATATTGTCCAATTATCAAAATATACTGCCATTGTTTTGCAAATATATTCTTGAAATGTTTTGACCACAATTCTCAAAAATATTGCAGGTGTGTTCTTTAGTGCAAAAGGCATAACTCTGTAAGAAAATGAGCCAAATTCACATACAAATGTTGTCTTTTTCTGGTCTTATTTGGCTATTGGTACTTGGTTATAACCTAAGAATCCATCTGTAAACGAGTAGCATTCATGTCCTGCAACTTCATTTAAGATTTCATCTACATAAGGTGTTGGAAACAGGTTTTCTAATGTGACTTTGTTTAATTCTCTGAAGTCGACATAGATCCTTAGCTTGGTCGGGTCGTGTTTCTTTGGTTGAATGACCATTGGGATTTCCCATTCCGATTGGTCAATAGGGTAGATGATTCCTGTTGCAAGCATGTTATCAATCTCTTTCTTGACTATCTATTTGTATTTATGAGCTAATTTATATGGTCTCTTCTTTACAGGTTGGACATCAGGTTTGACGTCGATCTTCATTTCACCCATTTCATGGACTAGACCTTTGAGATCTTTGTAGTCTCTAGTGAATACATCTTGGAATTATTTTAGTAAGTTTACTATTTCTATTGTTTGTTCTTCACTCCAATAGTCTCCAAATTTTGCCATTTTTGGTCGATCATCATTTGAGATGTCGAATTCTTTAGTTTTCACTTTAGCATCTAACCATTCTTGTGCTTTGGCTTCATTGATTGGTTGGCTCCCTTCTTTAAAATTTGAAAATGTTGTAGGAAAGTCTGCTGCAGTAATTCGGTCAGTGTCTTCTTTGTCGGTTGTCTTGACTTTAAGTACTGTGCGAATTGGTTTTGTTGTTTCTGAATGGTATGATTTCCATCGAAAGCTTTTCCCTTCTGGATTTTCATTTTCCATTTGTAGTCTTGTTGACTTTGGTGTTGTCTTGGTTTGTATTTTATTGCATGTTATTGTTGGTCGGTCATAATTTTGGGTTAGGGTATTGTTCCCGGTCGGTTCTATAAACGCCTTCATATGTTTTGCAGTTTCAACTAACTTTTCGTCTTGTGGTATAAAGCTAAAGTCTTTGATAAAATTCTCTCTAAGTTCATGCCATAGGAATGTTTCACCCCATGATTCTTCCATTTTGTACCATTTTTTTGGTAAGTTGGATAGCGTCGATGGAAACAGGTGTGGTCGTGTATATTCATCCTTATACCCGAGTCTTTTCCACTCTTTTTTGCATGTTCTTATGTGCTCTTCTAGGTCCTGCCCTTGGATGAACATATGTATTTGGGCTTGATTGGTTATACTTTTTCCTCCGAATCTTTCTATAAATTAAGTTGAAGTTGTTTTCCATGTCTGCAATCTTGATTGATGGGTATACCGCCATCTAGCAGCTTTTCATGTGAAGGTTTCTACTAAGCTTTGTAGTCGGCCATGTTCACCAATGTTTTTAGATACTTGTTCTATATGCATAACTGGTGATTCTATTTCTTTGTATCTTGGGATTTATTTGATACTTACATTTGTTGGTTTTAGGGTAGGGTATTCCCTGCTTTTCTTTTCAAATATTTTTGGGATGATGGAAACCAAGAAACATTATTGGACTGGTTTCTTCTGTACTGTTTGAATGGTCCAGCAACCTCTTGCTTATGTTTCATAGTTTTTGACTTCCCAATCATATAATTCTGCATCTGAGTTGTATCCTACTAAATCTTGATCGCCTAAGTGAATTTCTCCATAGACATTGGGTTCTGTGTAGTCTTTGTTGTTTTGTATTGATATAATTGTTGGATGTTGACTTCTTCATCAATAGGTTCTATCCAAGGTTCCCCTTGGGATGGATGGATAGGTACTATGAATTTTTTTCCATTCCCTTTTAGTTTGATCCTTTCTTTGTCTAAATATATCAATGCTTTCATTTTTCTTCCCCAAGGTCAACCTACTAATGCTGGGAAGGAAATGGATCCTTCCTTAGGGTCAATAATTTCAAAGTCGACTTTGGTCAATATTCCTTTTATTGTCGTATCGACATTTCTCCAAACTCCGATAGGTTCGATCAGACATTGGTCAGCTAATTTCAGGTATATTCCTGACTCGTATAGTCGAGGTCTACCCAATTGTTCCAAAGTGTCACGAGTCATAATGTTTACTTGTGAGCCGAAGTTGAGCACAACTTGTCGGACATGGTATCCTTCAATTTCTAGGTCGACAAGTGGGTCGAAATTACTTTTTCCTTCTGGTTTAAACTGCATATGTTTTTTGTTTGTTTTTCTGTATTATTGTTGTGTTTCATATTATACAATAAGTCAATGAATTGAGATACCACTTTATCATCTTGTACTAAATGTATTAATTCGTCAACTTTGCTTCGTCGACTATCATCAGCTTCTTCTTGTCGAGCAAATTATTTAAATATATTCGTTGCGTCTTTATACAATTGTTTTTGTTTTGCTGTGTTAGGATAATCATTTTTTTCTTTTATTTTGCTTATGCGTGGATTATCACTCGCAATTTTTGTCCCTTGTCAGGTTAGTGGTAGGAATATTCTTTGTATTGATTACATCATGTTTTTGAACACACAACAAGACATTATCATTTTTCTTTTTATTGATTTTATCAAGCATAGTAGGGAAATCCTCTAATGAATGATCCCCAACTCCACACCTAGTACAAAATTTTAAATCGGTTCTGTCCTTGTATGGGCAGTGTGTATATCGATGACCTTATTTCTAGCATATGAAACACTGGATGGGCTGACGTGGTCGATTGTCGCGATTCCCAGAGAATCGACCTCGACCTCCATATCCTCCCTGACGGCTTGCGAACCGGCGCTCATATCGAAGATCTTCATAAATTTGATTATTCTGTTCATTTTGAGCATTGCTTCACTGGTTGTTATCATTGTTCTGTGCAACTGCGTTTGTATGGTATATTGCTTGGTAGTTTTTTCGGTTCTTTAAGTTTAGGTGGTAGTCGGTCGTGGCATGACTTTTGACTTCACAGATTGCACACCAAGATGCTTTACCATTATTCATGTTATATGGGCAATCTTTCATTGTGTATTCTCCATATTCTTAGCATATGTCACAAAAGCACTTTGTCTGAATAAATCGAATGTCCTATCAGCTGATGTCTTGTCGACAGTTATCTTTTGTGTGTCTGGACGTTGAGAATTTTGTGCACCAGACATCCTGATTCTTAAGGTTCAGCTCTTTCCATTATTTTTGCATGATTTCGAGTTGTTATTCTAGTCTAGTATCTATGGGATATGCTTGGAAATCTTTTTCCATCTCCACTTATAGAGCTTTAGTAAGTGCATCTTCGTACGTTTTAAACGTCTCCAGGATTATGTGCCACCGAATTTCCTATGATAGACCTACAAGGAACCAATGAATTAATAGTTTTTCATCAATTACATAATCCACTTGGATGAGGAGGTCTTTCCAACGTTTGTCATACTCTCGGACAGATTCTGCTGGCTTTTGCGATGTTGTTTTAAAATTTATAGCTACCAGATGTTTTGCATCAGGGGTTTTAAAGAACGACAAGAATTTCACTTTAATTTATGCTTTAGGTGCTTGAGGGGTTCTCTCAGTAAAGGTCATGTACCACATTAGTGCTCTATCTTTAGCTGTAACCTAATTTTCCTCCCATGTCGACTCATAGATGAACCAATGTCGTCTAAGATCTTCATCACCCTTGTATAGAGGGATATGCGCTGATCCATAACCCATGTTGGGCTCGTTGTCGCTATCTCCTCCAAGAGGTGGTGGTGGTGGTGCGGGTAATGGTGTGTTTTGCTTGTCTCTTTGTGCATAGCTCACAAAGTTGTTGTCAACTGAACTTTCGATCTTGTCGATTGTTTTGTTTGTCATTTCTTCTCTGACAAGAAGTTGGTATAGGTCGAATTCTCTTGTCGATGTCCAACTACAATTATTTGTCTACAGGTTCGACTGTTCTGTATTCTCCAAAGTTGTATTTGGTAGGGGGGGTGCTCCTTCATGTGTCAGGTAAAGTAAGGGGATACTTCGGTTGGAAGGGTACACCTGAAGTGTGACACAGTTTCCTTCCTTCGGTCGATGAATCACTAGATGATTATCATCATTTACCTCGTCGTCTAGTTGGTTCCATATACCAAACTCACTAGCTCTTAGTCTTAGGTCTTCTTCAACAATGGCTTGTATCCTAGTAATCGAATTTGTTGGAGACAGAGGTCTTATCTCTTGGGGAAATTCTATTTGTATAGATTCATGCTGCTCTATCCACAAATCTTCTTCCATGGGTGATGCCTCTTCATCGACGCCTTCTTCCTGTCGGTCATGAGCTGACTCTGGCGAATTTCTTTCTTGGTCTATCACCCTAGTACTCATTCCTCGTTGCAGTGATATAGCTCTTTCTCTTCTTTCTTCCCTTCTTTTCATCCTCTTCTCTCTCTTTATTATTTGTAAATCCGTCGTACCTTTGTGTGTCAGTATCCGTTCGATTTCCTTTTTAGGTTGAATTTTCATTGCTGGTGATGGTATCTCTTTTTAGTTAACTAGAATCCTCTTCACTTTATCCTAACATACGACCATCTACGCCCCCATAGCCTACCCAATGCTTTAAAAATATCAGATAGTTTTGTTTACTTGCTTAGGAAATATTCCCACTCCCTTCCGGCAATAAATTTCTCCCACTTTTTCTGTTTCTCCGCTTAGCTAGAATTTGGTGGCGGTTCGTGCAGTGATGGAAGAGGTTCGACAATATGACCCACTCCTTTTTCTATCAGGAATTTGAACAGTAGGATCGGTAGAGAGCACAAGAACTGCTCAGTAAGGTCTGTATAGAATTTCTTCTGAATGGTTTCCACCGAAGTTCTTCCTTCTATAGCTTGCTCCTCGCAGAATTCATCAGTGATCTTTTCAAACCACTCCGACAGGTTTGTTCTCCCTCCTTGAATCAATTTCTCTAGCAGCTCTTGGTCCTTAGTTGCTTCTGGCTTTTTCATCCAGAAGTTTTTTCAAAAGCTGGGGTACAGATTCTACAAACTTCTCATGAGTTTCAGTGAAGAATCTCTCCTTTGCTTGAGCAGTTGTCAATCTGTTTCTCCTCGCGTAATTATGCAAATAACTTTCTATCTTAATATCCCACCAATTCTTAATCTCTTGTTCTGATATCATCTGCTTATAGTCATCTCAGATATGTACTACCGACAACGAAACCAATGTTGTAATCTCATGGATCATAGAGGGTTATCAATAATACACATTTAAAGCATACAGACATAATAGAGGCAAGAGACAAGGACACAGATGTAGAATAACAAATTATATTATATTATGAGGGTCCATACAAACACAGAACTAAACCAAGTTCTCATCTGGCTCAACAACCTAATATATATGATTTACAAACAGTTACATATAACTACCTGTCAGTTTGGTCAACCAAAATGACCTTATGTGGCTGACCTAATCTCTAATTAGTTGGATAATCAACTTGGTCACCTTACCGACTAGTTCCTCCAACAATTATCTAGGAATTATGTGGTAAACTCTCCGCTTCTAGTGTAGTGTTGGAATAATTTTAAGCAATGTTTCTCAATCTTCTTCATAGATCCAACAAGAAACCTGTAGAATAATTTCCTTGTCCTGCCATGGCTTTGATACCATATAAAATTGGAGTCACAACAATCTAAGGAACAAGACATAAACTTACAATATATTTCACAGATCATTTTTACTAAAAATGACATGAAACAATGCAAAAAGACTTGTAGTTGTATATTTTCTTATCATTAATAAGAAGTAGTGATACATGCAATACAATGGCATAAAGAGCCATGCAATTCGAATCCTAGACATTCCATTCAAATTCATTACATGAGAGTGGCTTACTTTTCAGTTAAACACCACTCGGCACATCTGTTAACCACTTAAATCCAAATTAATTAACTCTAACTAACTCGGAGGCAGTTTAGACTGAGTCTAACTAAATAGAAATCAACTCCATGCCAACAAGTAGGTGAGGGTGCCTATCTGACTTCATTTAGGTGAGTTGAACTGAACTACACTGAACTGAGTCACAAAAAGTAGGTGGAGGCGCCTTTAATCACTCCAGTTAATTGAAATTAACCAAAAATAAGCTAATTCATGAGGAAGGCACCTTTGTAACTTCAGTTTAACTAAAATGTACGTGAAAAAACCTTCATTTAACTGAATGGGGTGCATATTTCATGCAAATCAACACATATTTTCTCCTATATCGAAGGAGGAGTATCAGTTAGTCTCCCCGATTGAAGGAGAAGACTCAGTTAGGATCCCTGATTGGAGGAGATCTAGTTAATGATGCAATCACATAATTAAGTCAAAAAATCAGGATAAGTGGTAAATTAGGCCAAATAAGTGAAATAATGATGCATGGTTGGATAATGACTCCAACAAGATATGCATTATGGGATTATAGGATAAGTGTGAAAAATTCAATTGGAACATCTCCTTTTCATCTAGTGTATATAAAATAAGTACCATTCCTATACAATTAGGATTATTTGTTCTAAAATTGATGCAAAATAACACATAAGAACAAAATTATATGGTAAGGAGAATGTATGAGTCAATTGAATTACAATAGGAAAGAGAGAAAGTCAGTGTGAAATTACAAGAACATCGGATGAGGATGAAGAGAATTTTTGACAAAAAGGCTATAGAAAGTGACTTCCATCCAGGAGATATAGTCCTGAAATGGATGACAGAAGAGAGGACAAAGGAAAACATGGAAATTTTCATAACCTTGGGATGGGGCCTCGTACTATATCAATAGTACCAGGGAAAGACACCTATGTTCTTATAGAACTAAATGGTGAAATCTTGGAGACTCTGATTAGTGGGAGGCTTCTCAAGCATTTATTTATGTACTAAAATCCTAAAGGAGCACATATCAGATATATACATAGTATACTAGAGGCATTTCAAGGTATGGTTTTCTTTCATTTCCGTCATTTCCAACATCTACATGTATAATTTTACATTTAACAGTCATGCAAATATTTTGCAAAGATGAAAAGTTTTCTCAAATGTGTAAAGGTATATGAGAGAGAGATTCCATAGCCCAATGGTGAAGGAAATAATATGCAAAGAAAACAAATTTCCAGCTAGAGCCATTGTTAGAACTAAGAAATTTTAAAACATTGCAGGGGTTCGTTAACCCCAAAGGATCTTCAAATTTTAATAAAATAGGTTTCTTATCCCTCGAGAGCTAAGGCAGAGGTATCTCAAGCGAGCATGGTGGAAATAAAACCTTGGGCCAAATACCAAGAGCTAAAGTGTAGGGTGCTGAAATGGGTGATTGGATCACCATCATATCTTTTAATATCTATAGTTGAGATAAATCACTCCCTGATAAGGTATGAGGAAAATAAGAAAAAGTGTTGGCATGCAAATCAAAGGTAGATGACGGTAAATCAATGGATAATATTAATGGTGCGTTGATAAAGTGCGTCCCAACTAAAATTGGCCCAAGGGTATGTTTCTCCCAAAACCATCGAGGACATGTGGACTGTTTTGATAGATTCCTCCTCAATGCAATTTTTTAAAACCTCCGAGCCCATCAAGTGTTACCACTTATTGAAACAAGGATGGTTTCTATTTAAAGAAATAAAGTGATAAATCATCCAAAAATGAATGGGTGGAATCATGGAATCCACATAAACTTGTCCCACGAGTACACTAGTCATGTGGGTCCTCACTTGAATACTTTTTACATCACCAGTCCTTTTCAATTAAAATACCACTAAGTGTCCCAGTTTCAAATCATTTAGTCGTTAAAGGGGGGAAATGACTCTTCCCAAAACCATTGTTGTTATCCGAAGAAACGCTCCAGCATCTAGCTCAGTTTCACCTGACTAGTTAGTACTTGTGACTAGTATTACAATGCACCTCCAAATGATAATCGCTGGGTATTTACTAATATTAACCAAAATTTCCATTTTTTACTTCTATAAAGTTAAAACAATAAAATTTCACTCCTAATTTTCTTAGTAAAATAGATTTTTACCACTACCAGTAAAATCACCAAGTCAAAATGTTTAACAAGATTAGATAAAATATCCTCAAGCCCGGGTTTTTAGGGAAAAAAAACTTGTGTGACCATCATGTAGATATTTTTAACACTATAGTTACTAATTAGGACGTAAAAACTACTATTCAAGAGGCACATGCCCTAGCTGTTGCATTCTAAGATCCCTGCCATCTATGATATTCAAACCTGACAAGGTCTGTCTATCCCTGTAATATTTATTTTCCATAAAGGGTAACCTAATTTTCAACTCAATACTTCCGTAACAAGAGAACACTCCTATTGTCTGGTCACTAAAAAAATACTCTATAACATTGATGCTGATACACTACAAAAAATGTTCTACATCCTTGAATTTTTGGTCATGAAATCCATAGATGAAAAGAGCATGGTTGTTTCCTATTAGAACTTAAAACCCTTAGACAAAATCCAATTTCTATTAAAGCATCTAGAACAGGGAGTTGCAATCACTAAATCCCCTCCTCCATACAACAGTGTAGTGTTTTGTCATAACTCCAAAAAATCCATCTCAGTAATAGGCACTATTTTGGGGTATGAGGATGAAAATAAAGTTGATGACACAATCTTAGGTTTTCTTCTTCATCTAAAACCTTCATGTGGAGCTAGAACACCAAAGTTTGATGTCTACAATTTCCTAGCCAGTAAATTCATGAGAAATTAGAGGATATCCCCTCCCTAGAATTTTTCAAATACCCCTCATATTTGTGCCTAATGTTCTTTTTATTAAAATTATAAGTATTTCAAATATTTAGGATTGAACAGATTTCAGATGAAGTTGGGAACTAAATATCAATATATGATTGGAGAACCCTGTTTCTAAGAAGACCCAAAACTCCAATTACATGGATTTTAATGAGTGATGAAAGTAGCATACGTGCTAATATATAATATTACCCCCCAAAAAATGTTACAAGAGGGAAAAATCCTGTTACAGTTTAGTCTTGACATAAGAGCGGGGGACTCATTTTTGTATGAAAATCACATAGTTATTAGGATGTATGGTTTTGAGGAGGATCCTTTTAAGCTCCCAACCTTCCTTACAATGAGAATGCTAGCAATGCAATATACAAGACACATGTTGATATTAGATTATATGCATTTTAGTTATTTCAAACATCATAGAATGTTTATTTTACCCAAATATGTAGGACCATTCTAAGTAAGAGGGTTGAGTTGACTTAAATAGATGGAATGCTTCCTAAAACAACTAAATGTGGAGAAAATAGAGAGAAGGGAATATGGTCCTCACCAAGTAATATCCAAGAAAATGGTAGCAATTAAGAACTCTCCTTATGAATGTGTCCCCAAGCCAGAATGGTTGGATTGCTAACACGGGAAGATAATAGGAGCTCCAAGAAGCTCAGAAGGACATGGAAGAGTAGAATACAAACTTAGAAGCTAGATAGACAAAAGAGAGGAGAAAATAAAATCTATATAGATATGGATATAGATCAGTATGATTAGGTTCAACAGGAAAAGCATGATAGGAAAAATATCGGTATACAAATAAATCATTCCTGGATAAAGATATAGACGAATATATCCCAAGAGAGATGGAAGAATTCAATAGTAATCAACTAGATTGGGAGGGCCTCAAATAAAATATACTCATTACTCCTGATTAGATTTCATAGAGCCTGAAGGGTTGTAGGCCTCTCCTTTAAAAATCCCTATACCATTCGAGACAAGTATTCAAACAAAGTATAGAGGCATAAGAGAGAGAAGTGTGAATATAATAAATAAGGTTAGACAACAAGTGGCAATGGTAGAAAAGATAATTATGACAGTGGCAAATCATAGAGAAGAAACTTTTAAGTTTTTTATTGTATATCCCAGGGTGACAAGACCTTGAAATATCAACGAATGGAAGGTAGTGGAGAACACAATAGATTTTAAAGAGTTAGGAAAAATAGACAAGGTATACTTCTATAGGCAGGCCAATTGAAATGATCTGCACTAAAGTGATAAAGTGGACGACTAGAGCTAAGAGAGTCACCATCAAAGAACTCGAGGATATGATCACATCCATGGGTCCAATCCATCAAATGAATCCTAGGTTAAACCTTGATATCAAAGAAGGACAATGAGATAGATCATCTAAATAAGTAGCTAAAGATGCCCACCACTTACCCAATCCAAATTTCTGAATTAAAGTAGGTTCAATATCAAAAGAACATATTTATGCCAACTAAGTACAGTACAAAAATTTGGTATGAGAAAGGGAATAGAAAATCAATGAATTAAAAATGAAAATATCATCCCTGAAACTCCAGAAGACATCCTTTAGTCCTCATTTCCTTTCTCAAACATCAATTCTAGAAGCATAAGAAGAAATACATCCTATAGTAGAAGTAGACCAGATTCTAAACATACTTGAGAAGTAGGTTACAAAAAAATAAGTTATTGTTGTGATGGATGAAGATACTCCAATTTAGTAGTCAACACAACCACTAACTCATGATCTAAATGATAAAGATAAAAATATCAAAGAGTTGGAGGATGAGGTGAATAAGAAATATGAAATATATTGGAATTAGAGGGATAAATTAGTAAAAAGGAGGATGACATTGAAGAGACATAATTTGAAGTAAATGAGCTTAAAATTCAGATTACCAATATTAATTTAGATGTTGAAGGGGAGTATTTACTCAGAAGGAGAAGTCAATCTTTGTGGGGTAAAATATCTCAATTATTCATGAGAAAATGGGATCACTGTGGAGTCATAGAGGATGTGTTTGAACCTTATATATCAGCCAAAGAGGAAGAAAAAACAGTTGAAACATAAATAGGGAAAATGTTAGAACAAGCATGATAAATAATTAACTATTTGAATAGTAGAAATTAAAAACAACTACATGAGCTATAGATTATAAATAGTATACAACTAATTAAAGTGGATAGGAAGATGGTATTGAAGCATACACCGCTGAAAGGAACAAAGAATAATATAAGGCCATTAGATGATGACATAATTTATTTTAAAAACATGTTTAGTGGAGTCATAAAATTGGGACTACCACACCCAGGGGATGGAAATAAATAATTTTACTCCAAGGAGGAATACCAAGATATACTAACCTAGAAAATAAATGAAATAACTCAAGTTGATGCAGTAGAGGGAGTGATAAGTTGAGACCA
This sequence comes from Pseudotsuga menziesii, assembly GCA_001517045.1. Taxonomy (NCBI): domain Eukaryota; kingdom Viridiplantae; phylum Streptophyta; class Pinopsida; order Pinales; family Pinaceae; genus Pseudotsuga; species Pseudotsuga menziesii. The sequence continues at coordinate 463,195 of LPNX010175439.1, forward strand.
AGTTATTGACAGGATAAATATTGAATTTTAAGTTTGGATTAGATTAAGGACTTTATTGATAGAATTGTTTCCTTGATCATATGAAACAAACACTGAGGATGAAATAGACCTAGAAGAATGGAAGGCACATCAGATCCCCATGGGAAAAGACTATGGTTAAATATCATAAAGTAAATTTTCCACCTCAAGGATAGGCCAAAACAAAGACTTCTAACTCTACTCAGAGGAACCATATTGGTTCACAAATTCCAAAAGTTCTAGATTAGTTTGCAAGGAAACCAACACCTTTAACTTTTAGTCCACCAAGATGGAAGGTCCATGTTCATATGATGCACCAGATGATGGTTCAAACACGGATTCTCCTAGGCCATCCAACTGTACAACCTAATGTACACATGAGAGGACAAACATTGCAGTTAAATGAAAATAGAAGGGTACAATTAAGAAGAAAAATTAAAAAGTGAAAAGGCCATTCAAACCAGATGTAAAGTGTAGGGATACAACCATACATGTTGGATATTATTTATAAATATATATATTTGATAATAATTGAATGATGAATTAGATAGATAGTGAGCCATGTTAAATATGGATGATAGGGTAATAGTCATGTCTATAATAAATAGGCATTCCCTAAAATAACTAATAATTAATAATTAATTAACATATTAGTGACTAATTAGTAAAATAATAGTAATTAACAATTGTAATAAACATTTAGGTTTATTACAAGTCCTCTGGCCTTAAAAATATTCGACCATGAATCTTGTATAAAGAGTGCTCAAGTTAACTTATTAAATGCCTGATTAGTCGTAACTTCAACAGAGGTGTTGTGCTTGACGGAATTTTATTTAAGAAAGAAATAGGTGTGATTGATGTTGACAAATGAACTATTTCCACGAATAATGGTACCACAATTTAATAATTCTTGAAATAGTTGGTCACATTTCCATTCAAATTTATTCATGCATATAATTATGTATATAAAACCATAATGATTATAGCAAGTATTATTCTGTGTTTCCCATATGATATCTTCATGATGAACTTGTGTCGACATGTTGAACCCTAGTATTTTTGCATGCGTATAACACTAGTTAATATCCAAAATAAAGATTCTTTAGTGGTGATTAATGGATATTCATATACATTTTTTAGGGTCTTCTTATATGTAGTGGAAACTACTGATAACTTACTTAACTCAATCTGATTGTTTAAGGTGTCTTGATTTGGAGTTTCATCACATACTTTTAAGGATGAAGCGCCCTTTAATGTATTTATTTCATCCATTAGGGTTTGATTAAAAATCTTCAAATGATTTATATTCTTGTCTTTATCTCATGATCTTGTCTCTAGTTTCTCCTTGGGAACTATTTGATCTCGAACATACCGAGTTTCAACAACCTGTAAAACGTTTATATTTTAATGTGTTAGAGAGTCTTCTGAGTTTTCTTCTTCTATGTTGTCATGATTAGGATCATCTTTAGTGATTTTATTTTTATCATTGTATCCTTTTACAACATTTTTTTCATAATTATCATTTACACCAACCTCATATTCATCGATATTTGGTGTTTCATCGTTACAATTTATGATAGTCACCATCTTCTTTAGAATTGGCTTTGGCATCAAGATTGTCATTAGATGCATCTCTCTTTTTTTCGTTCTTATTCTCAAGTAATTTTTCTTCAGGTTCATTCTGATCTTCTATACTCTGGGATTTATCACCGTCCTCTACATATTTTGTTTCATCATCTGTGTTATTGTCTTTATTATAATGTACTTGGATTTGGTTTGGGTTATGAGCAAAAATTATAATCCGACTTTGTTTTGGAGATTCAAAATCCATTTTCATTGATTTTATGGTTGTGTAGGATGGATGATTTATACGACTCATTTCCATTCCTTGTATGAAGCTGCAACAAATTTCTAGAACTTGTGCATGATTCCACATTTTATTATGAGTCTTGTACTTTGAATGGTGGTTATGGTTAGGCATTATTTTTTGTGTCTTGTACTTCAAATGATGATTCTTATCCTTCTTTATGTATGATGCCCTGAACCTTCTATGAGGGGGAATGTAAGGCATCAATGTATGTGTTTTCTTGTTTTGGCATAGGTGCATGAGTGATTTTGAGTTGTCATTTATCAATATCATCTAAAGTTTCTTCCTGCTCTTTCGTGCTTGAAAATACATATGGCGTAACGACTTCTTCATATTTCAACTGACTTGAGGAGTAGGATAGATGTGCCTCTGATTGTTCCTCATGCACATGCTTCTTAGATTCTCCTTCTCGTCATTGTATTATCAACATTTGTCATTTCTTCAACTAATTCTTTTATGTCTTCATGAAGAACTTGCGTTTCCACGTTGATATCTGATATTTTCGCTTCAAGATCTTTGCTTTTTATTTCTTCAATCTCCCCTTTTAATTTATTTTTAACTCTTGAGTTGTTTAGTCTCTTTTAAAAAACCCATAAATGCCTACATCGAAGACCATTTTGTCTTATACAAAATCTTCAATTTTTTTAATAATAATAATAATAATAATAATTAATTAATAACAATATTTATTACTATTGGTTTTTATAAACTATATATATATATATATATATATATATATTAAAGGAAATTTCAATTTAAAATGGGCCTTCCAAAAATAATACAAATTCCATGTCATCATGTATTAGCCAATCAAAATTCTTTAAAATTAAAAAAGAGAGCGCCTCTTAAACAATTTTTTAATATAAATTTGGGGATATGTATCATAAAAAAAACTACTTTTTTTGTTTGTATATTCGACATATCTCCCTATGTTTTTACTCAAATTTCGATCGGGAGAGCTCGTTGGATGCAGAATTAAATTCTACATCCAACGAGTACCCACTCAGCATACTTTTGACGTGCCCCGCTACCCCAAAAACAAGAAATACCTGAAACAACGTGATTTTATTATTTTAACTATTATTTTATTAATTTTCCTTAGGAGGCCCATTTTGAGTTGAAATTTCCTCTAATGTGTGTGTGTGTATATATATATATATATATATAGTTTTTAATATATATATATATATATTGGGGGATTAAATATTACAACAATAATAATAATATTATAATTTTGTTGGAAGAGGAGAATTTATGGTTTAGACAAGATTATAATATTATATATTATTATAAGCTATGGTTTTCCAATATATAGTAATAAATATTTTTACTTTGTTATTATTTTCTTTTTAACTTTCTTTTTCATGTTTTTCAAACTTTATTTTTAAATCTTCTTCTTCTTTTACTTTACTATTTTTTTTTACTTTTCTAAACCACATGTGCTTTGCTTTAAAACCACGTTTGGTTTTATACTTTTTTGTTCCTTATTTTTGTTCATTTTTCTTGTTTCCCTCTTCTCTCTTCTCTCCCACCGGGAGCTTCTTTGACCACAGGTAAACAATAAAACCACTCTGATACCAATCAGATTGAATTAACTAAGTTGTCAGTAGTTGCAGAAACTTGTAAAACATTTATATCTTCACATGTCAGAGAGTATTCTAAGTTTTCTTCTTCTATGTTGTCATGATTAGGATCGTATTTAGTCCTTTTATTTTTATCGTTGTATCCTTAACTTCAATTTTTTCCCAATTATCATTACACCTACCTCATATTCATCAGTATTTGGTGTTTAATTGTTACAATTTATGAGATTTCCATCTTCTTTAGAATTAGCCTTGGCATCAGGATTGTCATCAGATGCATATATCTTTTTGTCATTCTTATTCTAAAGTCATTTTTCTTCATGTTCATTCTGATCTTCTATACTACGGGTTTTATCATTCTCCTCTACATATTTTGTTGCATCATCTGTGTTATTGTGTTTATTATCATGTACTTGGATTTGGTTTGGGTTATGAGCCAAACTTACAATCCAACTTTGTTTTGGAGCTTCACAAGCCATTTTCATTGATTTATGGTTGTGTAGGATGACGATTTATATGACTCATTTCCATTCCCCGTATGAAGCTGCAAAAAAAATTCTGGAACTTGTGCATGATTCTGCATCTTATTTTGCGTCTTGTACTTTGAATGGTGATTATGGTTTAGGTTGGACGATAGATTTCCTTGAGGAACGAGTGCAAGCTCTGAGTGTGATCGAGAGCCTAAAGCTTTGATACCACTTGTAAGGATACATCCTTACATGTTGGATATATATTCGATAATAATTGAATAATAAATTACATAGATAGTAAGCCATGTTAAATGTGGTTGATAGGGTAATAGTCACGTCTATTAATAAATAGACATGCCTTGTAATAACTAATAACTATTAATTAATTAACCTATTACTAACTAATTAGTAAACTGATATTAATTAACAATTGTAATAACCATTTAGGTCTATTACATAAAGTTAAAAATGAAAATTTAGAGGACTGAAAAATCAATTACAAATTAGTTCAGACTAACATAATTCATTTGTAATTATAAGGATATATGATGTAATATGAGTTCATAACTTGAGGATGGAAATCTTTGGATCCCCTTTGAGATTGTTGAGTTGGTGTATTGTTTTTCCATGTAATAAGATTTTTTGATATTAAGATTGCAAAGTACTTGTAGAGAAGTTCTTCTCCTGTAATTGTTTCTTCTTCGTGTTTTTGCCATGTCTATTCTAGTCTATGTATATCTTCTCACGAAATGATAATAAATCTTTGAGTAGTGAGTTCAACCTTATTTTTGTTGTCAATACATATTATATTGAATGATGAAGTTGTTAGCATAGATTTCATTTTGTTGACCTCTAGTCCAATTTCATTAATTTATATGTGAACTAGTTTTATCTGAAGTTTTCATTTACTGTGGTTTCTGTATATGTTATGTTGCCAATAAATTCATACAAGCTCAAGACATAATTGCATTTTTCCATAAACTTTTGAATTTTTAAATCAAAGCTTAGTACTTTAATTTTGCCATTAAATAATGTTAGAAATGTTTTGTAGGCACCTTCAATATTTAAATATGTTTCCATCTACTAAAATCCATATTCAATTACATTCAAAGCACTACAATACTTTACAATATTTCTCCCAAATGATGTTACATGTTCAAAGTCAATTCACAATCCTTTAGTTACAAATAAATTCAAGAAATAAATTCATATCTAAGAAACTCACATAGATTTAGCTCTAATATCTATAAATTTATCTCTAATATCTATAAAGTTTCATCTCTTATCATGAACTACTGTTTATTATCTTCAATCTAGTATGCCTCAGGTACTAACAACACCCATAGTTCACTAGGTTTGTCAATATACCTAGAACAGAAATGGTGAATCCACTAAGGAAGTCTTCTTTTTTTTTGGTTAGTATAAGGTTTTGTTGTTTCATTTTGTTTTCATCTCTTTCTATAGTTTTTTGAAGTAGTTTATTTTTCTTTCTTAAAACCTCGGGAGTAATATTAGTTATGGAGAATCAAATACATGGGTTACAGTCCTCACATGATCATATAAGCCTTGTAGCTTTCATTGTTTATAAAAAAAGATTTTACATTTTTTTCCTTATAATAGGCAATCACATATACGTGGTTTTCAATTGTATAATATCACCTATACACAATTTTTATTTAGTAAAGACATGTATACACGCCTTTCAAAGTGACAAGTCACGTATATGTTTTGGTTGCCCTAAAAATAGGGTAAAATTTTTCAAAACAGAAAAAAACAAATAATTGTTTTTTTAAGTTTATTAGGTCTATTGGGGATCTCAATAATTTTTTATATTTTCAAAATTGTATTTTTAAATCCTTCAAAATCGTCATTTTGTGTTTTTTACCAGGCTCTGAATGATAGAAAAAGAGTTATGTTACTCTACAGGTATTGACTAGTGATTATGATTACAATGGTTATAAGAGTTGAACCAATGGACTCCAGCTTTACATGATATGATAAACGAAAGTGATATGATGACCTCACGAATAGATTCTCATACAATGATAGCATATTCGATGGAATCTTTCTACCTACGGGGAATCTGTCGTCAGTGTATATGCAAATTTTGCATGAAATCACAGTTTGCTTTTTGTTCATTTTGGAATATTTTGGGCAGTTTGATGTTTTTGGAAGTGTTTTGATAAAATAAAAGATTATTTATTTCATTAGAATTATCTCATGAAAATCATAAAAAAATGTTTTCTTTGGTTATATTAATCAGTTTAAATCTTTTTATCTTGAAATTTTGAAAAGTTATGCTTGGTTTTTCTTTCTTTTTGAATGTTCCTTCTAGTCAAGTAAGTTTTGCAAAGATTTAATTGGTAGTTTCATTTGAAAATAGTTTCTTTTTCATTTATTTTCAGTTGAGAACATCTGGTTTTTACATTATCGCATCATTTTGAGTAATAAAAATCACTAAAAAGAATGCTTAAAATAATTTTTATTAGACTTTCAGATTTATAAGGTTCACCAACTAGATCAGGGATAGAGCATTGGATTAGGTTGGTAGTTAACAATACAAGGATATATTAAACATTGAAACTTAGTGGTCATCCACAAGGATAAGAAGAAATCCAATTTTGTAAGGGTGTGTGTTAAAGAAATGTAACTACGGAAGATATTCTATTTTGTCTTATTATTATTATTATTATTATTACCCATTCCAGAAATGGTGTTCCTTTGATTAGGGATGTCATTGATGTATCTGGTCATGTAAATTCTCAAGGTAAAACCTCTATTGTAATTCAGGTCAGTAGTACCCACAAAAGTATTATTGAAATGTATTTTTTCATCTTCCAAAGAAAGTCGCCCCTGGAAGCAAGGAGAATTCAACCCTGTTGGGTTATTAGGCCCCTCAGCTAATTAGCATAAATAGGAGAGGCGTTGTTGGAAGGGGTTTTAGATACATTAGTTCTGTAGCATTGCGGATGTCGTGCAAACTCAAAAGACACCGCATAAGAGGAAGATTAGCATGCAAAGCGGAGATTAGAATATCTTTTATATTTTGTGTCACCTTTTGTTGTTTTGGACCATATTTTATGGATATTGGTCATCATTTTGTAAAATCAGTTAAGAATTAGTTAGAAGCTGTCTAAGTGGACCTTGAATGTAAATGCGCAAGCCTATAAGTAGAAGTAGAATGCAAGTGTTAGAGGAGACTGATCGTAGATTATCTTGAGCTTGATTGGAATCTATCTTTCTGAGAAGGGGAAAATATGAGCTTAGCGAAGAATATATTTGAGTATCTGACTGAGATTGGTTGATCTATGAACTGTGATTTTTAAGCGGAAGTAATATGACAAGGTGGAAGTTGATATGACTTATTGTGTCTTTCTGTTTTACTATTTTATTCTCTTTGGTGACTCTATGATGAATGTTAAGTGAATGCACGACATGGATCTATGATGAGATGTTTTCCTGCTTTAGATGAAGTTATTTTACTGGATCTATTTGCACATCAATATGTTTACTACATTTATAATAGAATGATGCGATCTGATGAAGAATAATGATGAATGATGGTGTTAATGCTTAAGTAAATGGTTATATTTAACAATGTCATGCTGAGTTGTTCAGATCGATGCCAAACTGTTCCTTCCTATTTTGCGGAAACTTGGTTCTGTCAGCTCTCCCTTGAACACCTTGGGTTTGACCTCATCCGCTCTACGGGTGTTGCTGGACAGGGTAAAATCTGTCTGGGCCGGTGGTCAGGGAGATCGTGGTGGTTTGGCTGTCAACAAAGTCAGAACCCCTGTCGACTAGGTTTTGTTGGCTGGGTTTGTGCCAACAAATGGTTCTGTTTCCAGGACCGTGTTGTGACTGAAGGGAGGACAAGTTGTGGCATCTGACAAGACCAGAAATTCAAGACTGGTTAGACTAGAGGCTGCAAAGAATTTGCTGAGACAGAAAATTAGAACCCTGGACTGATGACAGATAAATGGTTGGTAAGATACATACACAACGTTCCACACGAGTACTTTTTCTTTGAATTCCCGATCATCTTGTACGAGTGGTTGGCGCGGTTTACCTATCGCAAGAACAACTTCCAAGGATGTGAGACAACGTCATGGACCCGAGAATTGATCCAGGAGTTGCAGGAAACTGACAACAAAGCATTGCAGGCCGTTGAAGTCTGGTTGGACAGCATCTTAGAAGGATATATCACCAAGTTTGCAATTGATACTACTAAGTCCTACAACGAAGCAAAAAGGGAATTCTTCAAGGGACCAAGAGGTAGGTTCTTATTATCATTGCAATTGTCAATTAATATGCTTGTCTGTGAAAAAGGAATATTGAAGATGCACCTAGATTAGTAGAACTCTGGTGTGTGGGGGTCATGGATAAAATGAAGAAAGGGGGGATATGAATGGAATGATATGGGGTAGATGGGAGTAAGTTACGATGAGACTAAGAGGTGTTACCACCTAAGTTGTACTTAGTGGTTTTTTATCAAGTGAGCCTGGTGAACCGGATAGGGTTAACTTGTTTGGACTTCAAAAGACCTGTGGGAGTACTTCTGGGAAGTGCTTGTTGTATTATATCACATGTTCAAACCCCATGGGGGAATTGTAATAAATGTTCTAGCATGATAGTGTCTGTAAAAGACTCGGTCTCTTAGACTTTATTTGTCAATACGATTAGCCCAGGGTGTTTTTTCCCTTGGTTATTATTGGTTGTTGAATAAACGACTGATAATTTCTAAGTTTTTCACTCCATGCCTCCAAAGTTGGGGTGGTTGGCTTGGCATTTAGGCCTATTGAGGTTATTAGAGTCTTTGTGTCAATGTATAAACATGCTAGACATCATGGTCGAGTCATATGAACATGTCTAAGTCCCCCTAGGTTTTTTCAATTTTTCAATTTTTTAATTTTTTCAGTGTTTTTTTATTAAAATTTAATTTTTCCAAAACTTAGGATATTTTTTAATAGTTTAATTGGAAAAATTGATTTTGTAATAAAAGTGGGCCAAATAATCAGTTTCAGTCATGTAGGTGCTCATTTTCAAGCTAAGAGCACCATGTAAACCCATGGACCCACTATTTCCTAGTTTTGAGTGATTTTCCATCACTCAGGCCAGAAAGCCCCAAAAATCAATTATTGATGATTTTAATTGATGAATAATGGAGCAAATCCAAAATCATAGATCAGTGGATTCTCAGCCGATGTGATTGAAATTAGTCAGATCTGAAGCAGATTCACTGGATCTGACAAATCCTTGACTGAAGGAGGTGATCAAATTAGATCCAGAGTTGATCTTCAGCATCCTTTACGGGGGGTTTTGCCCTCCCTCTCTCCTCAACATGTTTTGGCTCATCTGGATGAGTTTTGGTGGATGCTTCAGTCAACAGGTTGAGGTGTCAGTCAGATCAGCTCTTCGATTGACAATTGCACTCAGTGAGACTCAGATCTGGCTCAGTTAGACACAGATCAAGCATTGATGGACTCTTCATCAACATATTTGTTTTATCTCCTTGGGATTCACGCCCCCCCTGGGCTGGATCTCCTGGTTTTTGTATATATCCAAGCACAATAGCCTCTTCCAAGCTAGTTAGAACTGGGATTGAGGTGCTGCTGCTATTGTACTGTTGTAATTCTTCATTTGAAATAAAGAAAAGCTTTGGAGGCTAGACGGTGTTGTGCCATTACATGTGTGGATGATTATTGCCATTATTTTTTGGAGGTAACCTGTATCTATATTCATTTTTTGCTAATTGCTTGTAGATTCGTTGTTAAGATTGATAATAGGCTTATTATAATCTTGATAGGAAAGGTGCTTTTCAATAAGTTTATTGAACATATCCTTCCTTTTATGCATGTTTAGAGATCTAGATTCAACATGTCCTATAAGCTTATATGCATGTTATTTTGAATCTCTGTGTATGTACTAATCGAATCTCACAAGTTTCTTGGCAAGTTCTTTGATTTCAGCTGAGCTGCAGGTTCCTACATTGGAGAGGATGTTGATCTAGTTTTCTTCTTCACTCTCTTCAAAACCTTCCAAAGGCATAGTCCCTCGACATTCCACCTGAAAGCTCCACTGTGGATCTTCAAGGAAACTGGCATTTCTCTCCTCCTCTTCCTCCCTCAAAATCAACATTTTTACTCGGTTACTTTGTTCATAGCTTTGATTGTGCTTAGATATATCATCTTAAAAGTAATTCCAACATAGATCTATCTTATCAAATTCCATATTCTAGATCTTGCAGTTAAAAAGTTTCATAAGCATTCTAGATCTAGCTTTAGGGAAATCGTCCTTTTTGCATGGAAATTTAAAGAAAACTTGTAGCTTGCATGCATTAGATTTATTTTTGCTGTTATAAAAGATAAATCCAGCAATCATTGCATATTTCATTGGCTTCACAAACCGCAAGCCAAGATCCCAAGGAAAGCTTGCTTTCCTTACTTGTTTAGCTAGTTTTAACTCCATCTTTTTTGAGTTAAGGTAGGCTGATCCAAAGGTACTCTTAAAGTGCTTTTGGGCATATGTTATTCTAACATGCTCGCTGGTTTCTAGCAGGTGTAACAGAAAATAAAGGAAGTTGATGTTCGGAAGTGTCTTCAGGAGCGTTCAAATCCCCCCAGGGGTCTCCCATTTGACTAAAACCTTTGATTTTCGCACCTTGTAATCTCTTGATTTCAATCCATATAAGGATCAAGAGGAATTATATCAGTTCTATGATATTGTAACCGCTGTTAATAAAATTATTTTTGAATAGGCTCTTTCGAGCCCATTCCCCATCCCCCCTTGGGGGATTTGCGTCGGTGTCCTTTTTGTTGCTTTTTGTTCATTTCTTTTCAAACTAGTATTGATCTAATATGCAGGGTAGTATAATTTGTTTTATTATTAATTTCATATTCCATACTTTATATTTCAAAGTAATCTTAATACTTACCCCACGACTTCCCGATTGACCCGAAAGGGGAAAGAGATTCGTGGTAGGACTAATTAGAAAAATAGAATTGTGTATCTTTTTTCTTTTGATCATTTGTTTTTCAGCTATTATAAAATTAACCCCTCCTCAATTCCCCGATTGAGATCCACTTGGATCGAAAGAGGTTCCTGGATGGTTTTATTTTAAACAAGAACACCCAGTTTAAAACTTACTAAAATTGACAAGACTCCAGTGTGTATGCTCTTTACTTGGCTGCAATTTTTCCGATCAGTCAAGTTTTATCAAAAGCACTTGAGTGACTAGTATAATTAGGACTCACTCTCCCAAATTAACAAACCAACAGGTGAAAATCCAACACCTAGATCGAACCATCACGGTGGCAAAATACCCAAAGGAAGCGGGAAATTCTGAAAAGTGACCTCGGGGCGCCAATCTCTGTCACACCCTAACGGGTGCGTTATGAAAATTAGCCCCAGAGACTCCATTTCAGCCCACATATTCCTTGTGGGTAGCCGTGAAGGTTTAGTTTTGGACATACTCCAAGTACTCTAGGGTATATCTAGAGTCCCCCTTTGCCTAATTTTAATCAACTCACACTTCAATTTTAACTTAAAACATACCAAGAGGCAATTGCAAAACACTCACTCCAAGCACACGCAAGTACATTGTTTCTATTTTTTTACTCCATTCTAAGGCACTGGTTATTTTCTTGTTTTATATATATATTGTGTCTCAGCATTGTGCTTTCGTGTGTTCATCTTTTATATCTTGCCATCTTTGATCATCTATAGTTAAATTGCAAACTCCTAAGCAACTCAATCAGTTTAACATCACAACACTAAGTAATTATCCTTAGTAACTTAATAGGGTCTACCCCCCTTGGCTCTGTTAGGAGTTGAGCCTAAACGGAGGAGTCAAGAACAAGGTGACAGCCTTGACTCGAGACTTTCCCCCAAGGACACACCGAGTGGCTTGAATATTTCTGCCATGTGACCCAGGTGTGTGAAAGGCGGCAACAAGAGGGAAGACGAAGAAAAAAGTGGTCTTATGAGAGGAGGAGAAAGGTTTCGACATGAGAAGAGGTAGAGGACAGGAGAAGGTCTTGCTACAATTGAAACACAAGACCATGAAGGAAGACCACACAGGACGAAGTGACCCCATAGTAACGACGAGGATGACCAGACCCAGACTACACCCAGGGCAGAGGTAATATCAACCCCCAGTAGTAGCGTACCCATGCCTTCGTGAACTACGTCACAATTAGGAAGAAACGCAAGTACAACATTGACCTGTCCAACATGCTAGCAACACTCTAATAGTAGCAGTAGATCAACATCTGTAGGAAGATGTTATAAGGAATTATGCAATCAGTGCAAACACTGTTTGTTCCTCTACCCTGCAACGTACAAGCGTAGAACAAAAAAGCACATCAGTATATCCTTTCCTTAAGTAATTAACTAACAATATAAGATAACATCATACCTTAGATCTGAATCTCTTTATCCTTGCTCCAGAAAGTATTCACAACGTTCGATACCTGTAAAACATATTAAGAGACAAACATACAAAATGAGAGTATCATGATAAACTAATTACTCATATCAGTGATCAAGGAGTCTAATAATATTCAATTGAGATTAACACATCAAATATAGGAAAGGGGAACAAAGTTTGTATTAATTATGAAAGAGAGAGAAGTACAACCAAGGCTTGATGTTGATGTATTCAATATCTACAAGAACATCTACAATCCTCTAAAACTATGAACATCTCTCCATACACAATCCATCTCTACTTTTCCTCTGATTCAGACTTCAATCCAACAACATAAGGGTGCTTTTCTTGGCCTCCCTCACTCACATCATGAAGGATTCATTTATAGGCCCAAAACACATGAGATTGACTTGGGAAATGGATAGGATGTGATCCCTACAGGCGAGGGAGGCAAATGCCACCTCTCCCAAGAATGTAGGAGCTAACTCCATGGAGTCTTTCACATAGAAGCTTCCAGAACCTTCTTTTGTCCCCTTTTTGGATTATCGACGCTCCTGGTAGAAAGGGCATGTGCATCGACCTAATTTTCTGTCAAAAAAAAAGGGGCATCGATGCTTTTTACTCCATAGTGGGCAGCATCGTTGGTGATCTGTGTAAAAGGGAGAAAGGCACCGACCCTCCAAGATATGGGAAAAAGAAGCCAAAGCATCTCAGGTCAGGTTCTCCAAAAGGAAAATGGACAATGTGGAATTTCCAAGAAGGCTGATAATCGATGTGGAATTTCCAGATGAAACAGAATGCCCCCCAAAGTATGAAGCTAGAAGGAAGTGATAGGTGAAATAGTTTGCAAGATATCCGTCTGATATAGAAGCAATGAGAAATGGACTCATAATTGACATAAGACCAATAACTGACTCTATCCAAACCAATCATAGTTGCGGACCAATAAACTACAGATCTACGATGATGACCATGTCATGGCTACCAATAATACACTGTAGATCCATGAACAACTAACATAAGAGGTAGGACATAGCTACGTAACATACAAAGTATATCCATGTCTCCTAACCTCAAATACAGAACACATCCACCAAACAAACAATGTGGTCCGTGTTGGGACTCTGAATGATCTCCAAATACAACCTGAGCATAGAAAATGATGAAGCCTAACCACTTAGGGTATCCATTCCAATCCCCAATCAATATGATTCTAACTATGTGAATAGATGTTTTGACGTCGAACATGGCAGAAACCACTTGATTACCAGTCATTGATGTCAAGTGTTAACAAGTGCGAGGAAAATCACCATTAATGTTAATGACTCCCAAGGTATCTTAGTACATTCTCCAAGTGCGAATAGATATTTTAAAGTCGAACACTTGATAGAATCTTTCAATCAAAGGTCATTGATGAAAACCTATTGTTTAAAGAGAGGAAACTTGCCATTGAGGTATGCAGGCTTCAAGGTACTTTTTAGGTTTCTAGGTCTAATTCCTAGATAATGATTTGAAGTTGACAAGAATAGACTTGCCATAGAAGGGCCATGATGATTCCCACATCAGGGACACGAAACAAGGAACAAAAGTTGATTCGAAGTGATGAAACTAACTTAGACATGACTGACTTTATGAATAGGTAAAGTTACCGACGAGTTATTTTCTGGGAGAGACATCCTTTGAACAATTTGCGACACGCCAAGTGACTTGGAATCTTTGACTTGACGAGACTAGAACCAGGTGTAATGCAAGGAATATGACGAAGAATTCTTTGAATTGACTCCAAGGAATCAGGTGACTCACAAAATGGATCGGCTTAGAGACAAGCTGAATACCCAATTGTTCAAATTGCAAATGCAGATAGGTTCCATGTTCAAAGGTGGACTATAGACGACTACCATAAATATAAATGAAAAATATTCCCCTTTCCTTTAATTTCCCCACCTCGAAAGATGAGTTCCTCTTTAGGTTTTTACGAGTCCAAAGAGGGTAACACACACTCGTTAAAGCTCATCAAGTGATGAGTCCATTCTCACATGTTTTACCAACCTGAGAAAGGGGGGTTCGTTACCAGATGGGTTCTTTCATCATTTTGTTTTATGAGTCTGACGAAAGCAAACTCATTTGTCATTTCATTTTTAGAGAGTCTGAAATGACTAAGACTCCAAAATGTTCTTTTTCATAAATAAGGCTAGTCGGTCTGAAAAAAGAGATAACCTACCCTCGACTAGTCGACCGTTCTGATTCTTTTACAAGCATGAACGTAACAAGCTCACTTGGCAATATTTTATGTTTTTAAGGAAACTAAAAATAGATTAAATATAACTTCGTAACAGATTTCCTTTTTCATAATCCACTTTTAACGAGTCAGAAAAAACGAAAAAGTATACTCGACACTTTTTTACTGGTGTTTTAATGAGCATGTGAAAAGTGCACAAAGACGCTCGATACTTTTTCATTTTACTCCAAGCTTGAAAAATACTAAAATAGCTCATTTCATAGCCATAACCCCAAAGTTGACCCGAAAAGCTCAAAAAACACATTAGAAGCCAACTTATCAAAACTATATAAAACCAAAAGTAAAAACCCACTTTTAATGAAATAATTTTGGATTTCAAAATAATTAAATTATAGTGAAATATTGAAAATTTCCAAAATATCTATAAATGGAAAGGGGTGGTAAGAATTCTTTACCATTTTTTTTTACCATTGTGAGAGTTTGGTAGTTTGAGTGAAAGTGAGGAGCTTCCATCGATGATTTGGCAAGGGTCCCTGTCCATTGATTCTTCTATCTTCTTGGAAGAGGTAAGCATCTTGATATTTTCATTTTCATGTTCATAATGATTCTAATTGGTTTTAAAAACAAGTATAGGAGATAAAATAGGGGTTTCAACCAAATAGGAGGTTTTCAATCGTAAAAGAGTGGTTTTTGATTGTTTGAAGGGAGACATTTTTGGACCGTAGGGCCCCTTAGTTTTCAGGAAGAACGCACGACGACACTATGTCATGCTGGGATAGACGCGCCATAGGCGCTCTGTCCACATTTGACAGGAGCGCTGGCCATCGGCACTTTACAGGCCATAGTGGGCTGCACCGTAGGTTCTTTGTGGGAAAAAATGAAAGGCGATGCTTCCCTCTTGTGTTGAAAAAACAAAACCCTATCCCATCAAAAATCAATTTTCTCACCTTCTATGTTATTTAGAACCATTATTTAATGTTTTTCCTTTCATCCATGATATAATTTCTAATAAAAATTTTGTGTGTTGCAAGTGCACTACATAATTTTCATAATGGCTATTTGGAAAGAATGAGAACATGAGGTTCCAGACTTCCAGGCTGTCAATGAACCAGCCACTATAGAAGCTTTACAGAATTGCGGGCTCTTGAAGTACTTCCGAGTGCTAGGCATGAAAGCATATGTCCGCCTACTGGAATACATCATAGACACATGGGACCCCGAACAACAACACTTTTTGGTTTGGGTCCACACTCTACCCATAGATATTGAGGACATGTATTTCCTGATTGGTTTGTCCAGGAGAAGAATACCGGTATTTTTATCCAGTGCACAAGGAGGGGAGACCTCCTTGGATGAATTTATTGACCAAAACTGTGCATTGGGTATAGAACCTCAGTCTGGGAAATTACGTATCCAGTCTATAATGGATCATCCTTTGAGGACGGAAGTGTACACGATTGGAAAGGTGGCTAGAACTAGGTCTTCTCATCTCACTACTAGGTCACACATGCTATATTCCCTAGAGTGCATGGAGCCCACAATCTTCAATTGGTGTGAAGGCATGCTACTAAGTCTCAAGAATCAATTGGACAAATGAAAGTAGGGAACGCTTAAGCAGTTTGGCTATGGAGAAGTGGTGGTGTCTTTTATTCTATAGTGGGTGCCCCACATCAGGCCACAGGTGACTGTGAGAGGACTCGAGCCTGAGGATCCTAGGATTCTTAGGTGGGTTTATATTATGGCTCGCCATGGTGGCGAGGGACACAAATTTGTTTACGAGTCTGCCTTCTTTCACTGGATGAGAGGTCAGTTACTGATGGTTGAGGACTATGCCTACTATGGGGCATACTTCCAGGATGACCCAAAGCTCGCATTACATGAGGGGGAGGAATGGGATGACCACGGTAAGAAAAGACATTACCCACTATGTTTTTAATTTTTGCAGTTTTATTTCATTTTTATTTTATAGTACTGAGATAAATGAAAATATTTTCATGCAGACATTAGGCTAGTACATCCAGCTGGGATGTCACCCATTGCGATGTGGGAAAGTACTAGGGATATGATGATTTATCACTCCAAGGCTGACAAGGAGCTCGGATATCTCAAGGAGAACCTATAGCACTTGATTGTAGGGATTCCTGACATGACTACTGATGACCTACCCCAACATTATCAGCACCATACTACAGGGGTTTTTGGATGGTTTTCCAGGCTACTCCGCAGAGTGGCTCAGGATATTGCATGTTATATATTAATATTTTAATACCTATATACCTACCCCATAAAACCCCTAACTCATAATATTTTAACATATCTTATATTTTTGTAGTACATCTCTTAGGGGGGCCATTTTTGACCTCAAATTCTCTCTAATGTCTGTAGAGATTTTCACTTTTTGTATATGTATTACACTGAAAGCTTCGAAGCTTCAGATTTTTCCCTATGTATATGTGTATTTTGAACTTGTTATAGTCTTGAACTTTTAGGGCACTGAAAGCTAGATGCTTCAGCCCAATTTTGTGTCTCAGTCCTATAGTTATATATATATATATATATATATATGACAAAATTTTAATTTATAGTTGTGTGTGCAAAAAATGTGATGTGTGAAATGATTATGTACTCATGAATTTACATGTATATCATTTATGTTTCAAATGGACCTTTTGAATATGAGCAATATGCCAATCCAAGACATAATTAGCTAGGGAATTTGCCACAACATTTAAATGTCTTAGAATGTGTTAATATGTAACTTTCTCAAAAGATATTTCTAACAACCAAACTCTTTGGAATGTACAAAGAAGCAGGAGATTTCAGATGGTGTAGACCCAATTAAGTTGTTGGACAACTAGTTCAGAATCTAGGTAAACTCTAATCTCCCTTAAATCAATAGCTAGGGATTCTATCAACAATCCAATCACAACATGGTATTCTTCTAGATTGTTGGTGGATGGACCTAAGAAAACACCCCCTGAACTCACCATATCACCTGTAGGAGAGTACAGTACCCAAGCTGCTGACATGAGGTTTAGTGTATATCGATTAGCAGCATCCGTAAAACCAGTGAAAGTAGTCATTTGTCCATTAGATAAAATACATACATAAGTAGGGTTTTCTGAGAAACACATCTTAGATCACACAACAGACGCACTTTTCAAACCTAAGACACACAAAAAACTATAAACAATATTTACAAAAGACCCTATGCTAGATGACCTAGGCATAGTATCTTTTTAGGTAGAGCCCATTGCGGGGCTCACCTAGGGGTATCCCATCATAATATACTAAATCATATGCACCCTTTTTTAAAACTCAGCTGATAATGTAGGTTCCATGCCACATGGATTCGAATTTTCCTACCCCCATCTTATCATGATTCTGGTCATAATTCAAGACCAGATCTCCTTCATCAAAAGAGCGGGGTTGAACGGTTCTGTCGTATTGGGATTTTATCTGTTGTTTGTGTGCCTCATTAGCTAAGGTAGCATCGCGATGAGTTTCATCAAGTTGATTTAGATACAGAAAATGCTCTTCTTCTATTGTGGTATTGGGAAAAAGTTCAACAACAAGTTTCAGAGAAGGGATCTCACATTATATCAGGAGAGTTGCTTCCAATCCATAAACCAATTGAAAAGCCATAAAACCGGTGGAAGTATTCGCAGTGGTCCTATAAGCCCAAAGTGCAGAGAATAGTTACAAGTGCCAGTTTGATTTTTCCTTCCCGACCAGACGTTCAAGCATAGTTTTTAATACCTTGTTAATAGCTTCAAATTGTCCATTGGCCTACGGATAGTAAGGTGTAGAGTTATCGTGATGAAACCCTAACTTTGCACTAAGTTCTGCCATCATCTTGTTCTAAAAGTGTGACCCATGGTCGGTCGCAATGGCCCTAGGAATCCCGAACCTAGCGATGATATGGTTAAACAAGAATAGCATAGCTATTTTACCATCTTAGGAATATGTGGGCATAGCCTCAGCCCATTTTGTGAAATAGTCCACAGCCACAATAATGTAGCCATGCCCCCCAGCTGAGGTAGGTCTACAATGCATGAAGTTGATGCCTCATTTTGCAAAAGGGCCAACTTCTATGATGGGATGGAGAAGAGCCGGATGGGTGCGCTTTTTGGTAGTAAACATTTGGCATGGCAGGCATTTCTTGACCATTTCAATGCAATATTTGAAGATCGAGGGCCAGAAATACCCTACGTGCAAGATTTTCTAGGCAGTAGCCAACCTAGATAGATGACTGCCACAAGCTCCAGCATGGAAATCGTTCAGGACGATTTCAGATTCCTCATGAGTGAGGCACCGACGTAATATCGAATCAACACCACGGTGGTATAAGATATCATTTAGAATGAGATAATATTTAGCCTGGTAATGGATTCGATGACACTCATCGCTAGTAGCAATGGGATGATATCGTAAAGTCTAGAGATACAAAAGGATGTCTACATACCAAGGGTTAGTCGTACTAATGAGAAACAACGATTCATTAGGAAATGAATCGAAGGGCTCTGTATCCTTCGTAGTATGGGGAAGGTCACATATAAGCTCTGCAAAAACAAGAGACTTCTTAGAAGTACTTTCGGTGAAATCCAACTCAAATTCTTGGAGAATAAACAATCCAGTGTTAGTATTTCCCCGCAAGCACTTGATGTGTCAAAATGTAGTAAATGGGGTTGGAGTCAGCATAAACAGTGGTGGTGTAGAGCAAGATATAATGACAGAACTTATGGACCACGATGATCATGGTGAGAGAAAGCTTCTCCACATGTGAATATCGAGTTTTGAATTCTATAAGACTCTTACTCGCGTAATAGATCACATGTTCCTGGTCGTGTTCATCTGTTTGAACAAGGACCATGCCTATGGTAGACAAGGATGCAACCATATACAAGGAATAGTCCTTAGTATAATTAGGTGGTTGCAATACCAGTGCATGGGTAAGTGCATGTTTGAGATTATCAAATGCGCGTTACATGAAATAATCCCAGATGAAAGGGATATCCTTTTTAAGAAACCTCATGAAACCGTGCATCCTTTCTGCATAATTGCAGATGAAACGACGTAGAAATTTTTCCTTCCCTTGCAAACTTTGGAGTTCAATTATGTTTGTAGGAGTAGGTAGGGATAAGATAGCTTCAATATTCAAGGGATTAATGCTGATGCCATCTTTAGAAATGATAAATCCAAGGAGTCAACCAGTTTCTACACAAAAAACACATTTATGGGGATCCAGACGAATATTTAAATGACGACATCTAAGAAAAATGGCTCTCAGATGATCGACATGAATATCCCGCTGCTTGGAATGAGCAAGAAGGTCATTAAGATAAGGTTCCACAACATTTTTGATGCCATGAAAAGCATACGACATGGCGCGTTGGAATGTCGCGCCAGCATTTTTCAAACCAAAAGGTAGTTTGCGATAGGCAAAGGTCCCCCAGGGGAAAATAAATGTCATCTTGTGTTGGTTTGACATGAGAAGCTCAATCTGATTATAGCCAGAGAATCCATCCATAAAGGAAAAAATAACGCTTCCGGTGCAGTTGTCAATTATCTGATCAATATAGGGAGTGGGAAAATTGTCTTTTGGACAAGCTCTATTCAAGTCCCTAAAGTCAATACAGATCCTAATAGTGCTCTGATTTTTGTTCATAGGGACTATGTTAGAAACCCATTGAGTTAATGGTACATGGTAAATGAAACCAGCATTTACAAGTTTCTCAACTTCTTCCTTAATGGCTGCTGCTTTTTGTGGATGGACTTGTCGTAGTTTCTGGCGGACTGGCTTGGAACCAGGGTAAGTTTTTATCTCATGGACAATAATAGAGGGATCAATCCCTGGAATTTATTGATATGTCCAGGAGAAGACATCTCTAAATTCCTTGAATAAGGCCGTGTATAATTGAACTTCTTCATGTGAAGAGTTTTGGCCTATGTAAATGTGCTCTGAAATACTTGGTTTCACTGATATGTCAATGAGCATGGTTTCTGTAATGTTGCATAAATTTCCCTCAGAGTCGACATTGTGAGTGAGTATCAGAGACTGAGGGTCCATGACTATATCATATGAAACATTTGATGCAAATTTCTCTTTTACCATATGGAAAGGGGGAAGGAAAGAAGATCGATGATGATGGTATTTCTAGGGCATCTCGTCTAAAGACATAACATCCATAATGGATTCGTCCATAGGAAGTGTATGTAATAAATAGTCTAGATATGGGGAGGGATTTTCAAACCAATATGGAAGGTGATAATAGTCTGATTCCACCAACGAATGGTCGTTGATGGTGGAATCACTGGTAGATTGAATCGCATTTTAAACTTCTTTAAAAGGGGTAAAAAGTGTTGATTCAACAATCAATTTTCCTTTGTCCATAGAGGAGGTTGAAATCATGTTAATAGATGCATTTTACGAAGCAGGAGGAGGATTTGGCATTGGGAAGACTCTCATTAATGAATATTCTTTGATAAGACCCACTCCGATGTCCTTATACCGTGGGGTATTCAGGAGCGGAACATTGTTTGCATCATTGGTAATGGCACTAGGTGTGATGAAATTGAGCTAATCTATGGTGATAATCCTTACTTGGAATGGGAACTAGATGATCCGAAAAATGGTCGATGCTATAGCTTGCATAACATAAAACTAGTTGCGACCTAGGAGTAGGTTATAGTCCAAAGGAGCATCAACGACTTCAATATCAATGGAGACTGAATTGACCCCCAGTTCAACGTGGATGGTAGGTAGTAATCCATATGGTTGGAAGCCGTGACCATCAAAATACTTGAGGGTAGTAGGTGAGCGATTAATCTTAGGAGAACGAATGGCTCTCCAACAAGATAAATACATGACTGATGTGGAGGATCCTTCATCCAAAACGGTATGATGGATGGTTTTTCCAGAAATTTTGGTGGCTATCTGGAAAGCTAATTGATGTGAGAGCCTTGTTTTGAAAGCATCAGTTTGAAAGTGATGATGTTACTATTCTCAGGGTCCATGGCTCCAAGTGCAGTAAGCAAGTTTTTTCATTGGGTTGGGAAAGTTTGAAGTACCTCTAAGGCTGACATAGCGCATGGTGCCTGAGCCAAATCTTCTACAATGCTGTAATATTGGGTGACACAAGCGTTAGGATTGATTATGGACTTACGTATAGTACCCTTTGGTGGGAGGAAAATTGCTTCTTGAATAGGTTTTTCAATATGAATAGAATTACTAGGAGGAGGTGTGGAAAGTGAGGGTTTTTTGGGTGGAACTTCATCAGATTTCTTTTCTAGAGGAGGGTCATAACTATGTGATCTTGTGTTCAAGTTAAACATTTCACTGGACATCATTCAAACTTCATCAGTTGACGAAGAAGGTTCATGGAAGGATTGATGATCAATTAATTGTTATTGGGAGGGTAAAGGGTCTTTGAGAACTACTGGGGTGGGTGAAGTTTTCAAAAATTTACTGACTTCCTCATAACGAGGACATTCTTTAGTGAAATGGTCACCTCTGCATATTAAACAAGGATATTTTACCTTTCTTTTTCCTTTAGAATTAGCATTGGGGTTCTATGGTTTGTTTCTTTCCTGTTGATTGTCAGGATTTTTTTATTTATTATTTCCCTTTTTATTTCTGCTTGAAGGTTCGGTGGATTGAACCATGTTTACTTTGGCAGAAGCAACAGGAGAGGAAGCAGTTTTGGAAGGTGGGATTGTTGGTGAGGTGGTTTGATTTTTCTTTTTAGAATATTTTTCCATTGTTTGTGTTTGAACTGAACCAAGTATGCCATCAGCAGGTAGTTCAGTTGTGGGTATTGATGGATCCGTTGTGGGCCGAGGAGCATGGGGAATCAGATCATATAAAGTACCTGACTGGGAATAAACTAAGTCTAGGTACTGAGCATGGATAATATCTTTCTCTTCGGTAACAACGTCTCCCATGGTGACATCTCTAGCAATGGGTGGAAGTAAATACTTTGTGAACCAATCAGCCAGTAACTAATTAGGAATGGGGGCCTTGTTTAACCTACATCTTCTTCTCCATTCATGAATATGATCGAAGATATGGTTTGATGTTGTTTGTCGAAGCGAGGTCAATGGGTCTGTACCTATTTCGTATCGAATGGGTAACTGAAAGTGTGTTAAAAATCCGTAGCTAAAGCATTAAAGTCCCAAGAAGAGTGTTGCGGTAGCTCGATATACCATTTTGCGGTAATTCCTGTGAGGGTTCGTTGGAATAGTCATAGACGGATCGAGCCATCCATCAATGAATTTGATGAAAACCAAAGATGAAAGGTCATCACATGGTTTTTTGGGTCCTCATTGGGTTTACCATCACATTTTGGTATATCACAAGGTAACTTGACCAGAATGGCTGGCCATGAGGGGTCGTGATGGATTGGATCGTTTATCAATCTAGAAAGATCTGGAAAATCTAATGTTGTCGAAAATGGAAATTGTTGGTTGGGCTGCAGGTACTGGTAGTACTGATATGGCATTTGATGACCACTAGGACCGTAGGCAGATTGATAAATAGGAATACATGATTCCCTCGAGGCTTGTTGATTATGTTGTTGGTTATTCGAAGGTCCTCCAGAAGAAGGGCCTCCCGAGGGATGTGGGCCTCCAGGGGGTGGTCCTCCAGGAGGTGGTTCATTTGGTGGTGGGACCCCAGGTGGTGGTCCTCTAGGTGGTGGGCCTCTAGCTGGTGTTCCTCTAGGTGGCAGGCCTCCAGGTGGTGGTCCTCCAGGTGGTGGGCCTCCAGGTGGTGGTCCTACAGGTGGTGGGCCTCCATGTGGTGGTCCTCCAGGTGGTGGTCCTCCAGGTGGGGTTCCTCCAAATGGTCCATCGGGTCCTCCAGATCCTCTAAGTCCTCCAATTCCTCTAGGGGGTCCTCCAGGCGGAGTTCCATATCCTCTAGCAGTAGGGACATAAGCTCCTCCATAAGATGGGACATTAGACCAATTTGTTTGTCCCCAAGTTACAAAATCATTTCCAGGGCAAGGCATTCCAGGATAGACAATCCCTGAGTGTATGGGTTGATAAGCTGGTTGAATCGAGGGAGGTTTATTCCCAGGATAAGTATATCCCCAAGAAAGTGGATTCACAGTAGGTTGGACCCATGAGGGTCCCCCTTGACCAGAAGAAAGTACAACCATGGTGGTATTGGGAGGAGGAAATTTTACTGCTGGTGGTCCAGTAGGTAGGTTTTTCCCCATACTAGAAGAAGTCCCTCCAGTAGATAACAGAATTTGTGCTAGGGGTTCCCCCCCAAGTGTAGATACTATTGGAGAGTTTGAAACAAATGGGGAATTATGACTGGGAGAGGGTGTTTGGACTAGATTATGACTAGGGGTGGGGGTGGCAACTAGATTCTGAGTAACCAAATTTTGAGTTGGTGATTCCAGAAGTTTAGCTACATGCGGCGATGAAAGGGCACGATATCCCAGAGGGGTGGTTCTTAAAATACTAGAAAGAGGAGAAAAACTTCTCCTCCTCGACTCTTTTTCATTTTTCAAATTTTCTACACATGCATGCGAACAATGCACATGCTCAATGGATTCTCGGAAGAACTCTTCATTTGACGAAGCATTCTCAAGCCTTGTCCTTAAAGGATCAAATATATAAGGTTCCGTTGTGGTAGTTCCATATTCAACAATGGTTTTTCCTAGAGAGGTTCTCCTAAAAGGAGCATTTGGACCATACGCTGCCTCTATAGTTTCATCAGGTGGGTGATTAACAGTCCAGTCGGATGATCCGAGTTGACCCTCCATTGGAAAGTGAAAGGTAGTATCCATTATAGGAGGTAGTTCGACCAAAGGATTGTTATAGACAAAGAAATATTCTCTAGTTTCGGTAGCTGGAGCAGTTTCCATAAGAGCATCAGTAGAAGATGGTTGTTCCATGGTTACCCCTTCTTGTCCTTCCACAGATGGAGGAGAGTCGAGAGGTAAACCCTGTAATCTATGAGAATGACGCCTCATAAATTGCTCAGCCATGGTGGTGGCTGACAGTTTTCTATTCTATGTCAAAAAGAGGAAAAACACACAAATAGACCTACACAGAGCTAAAGGTCGCAATCAGTCTTAAGTGATAGGACAAGTTCAAAATAGTCGATCTCTCACCATGATTGTCAATAAGGTGCAACTCGCGATATACCATGGGGGTACGTGTGTAGTAGTCTCCCCAAATGTTTTTTTCTGTGTATTTCTCCAAACAAGACAACCAAATGGTTTTTCTTAGTTGGACAAGAAATCCTAATGGGGTCTCTCAATATACTCAAGGTACGTGGGAGCTCAAATCTGTAGTAGTACTGTCTAATGCACAACCGTCCACAAGGGGCCTTCCTATATACAATCAAGTACATGAAGTACCTTTCTATATACCTCAAGGGTACGTGAAAGGTTGTTCGATATACTGACAGTACGTGGAATAACCGCGCAGGTCCCGGGTTGCAGTGCAGGCAAAGAATGACAACTCCTATGTTTTATGATGCCAAAACACGTCACTAACCTATCACTCAACTTTCTATACAAATTTTAACCTAAAGCTACCGTTAATTTTATCTGCATGATTAGTGAATGTTTGTGAGGTGTTGTCTCCAATAATGCAGATTAATCTATATGTAAATGCACTTCTTGACTTCGATGAGAACTAACTAAGGGAAGGAAGAGACCATTTTTACTTTTTTTCCTTTCAAAAAACATAAAATTGAATGCCACTTTCAACAACTTGAAAAGAAAAACCAACAAGAAATAAAAAAATACTTCTCCAAAAACAAATCTTTCTTCAACAATAAATCTAAATCTCCGAATGAGGAAAGAAAACAAAGCCTCTAACGTGCACACAAAACTAACTTTCTCTATAATGAAAAAAGACCTATCCGTCTAACCACTTATGCAAAGGAAAAGGGAACTTTCTCAAGCATAAACAAGACAAAATAATAAACTTATTTTTGTATTTTTTAGAAAATGAAAGGAACACAAGCTTACAACAGAACTAATTCAGAAATAGGCTATAGGTTTCTTTTCAAAAAATTAAATTTTCAGAGAATAACCACTTTGCTAAAATCCAAAACTGAACTTTTTCCACTTTTCTTTTTTAACAATGAAAAAGATAAAGGTTTTGGATCTGAGCTCAAAAAGAGAATCAGATCTGCACAAATGACCAAACTCAGACAACAAGCAAACAAGCAAAACACACAAGAAATTTCAGAGAAACAAACAGTCTGAAAAGATTAAAGGAAAACTTTTCACAAGCAGTCAAAATATTTTTACAGGTAGTTTGAAGGCCTACCTCTGTGCATTGAAGGGAATTGTACCAGAGCGCTCTAAGTTAGATCGATGCACTTAAGCTTATGAGGGAAGGAGCTGTCGGCGCTCTGTCAATTCTGGAGAAAGGCACTCTTGATGGAGAAGAAAACGCACCATGGAGAGGTCGACGCTCTGTCAGCCAAAGGTAGGTGCGCTGGTCGGTGATGAGACTAAAAAAATTAAGGATCTACAGGAGAAACCAAAAAAATGGACAGAGTTAAATCGTAAAGAGTGAACACCATTCCCATAACAGAGGCAATAAATTAAAAAATTAAGATGAATGGACAGAGGCAATAAATCATAAAGAGTGAACACCATTCCCTAGTTAATGCAATACATGACTGAAATTGAATTAAACTTGAAAAAGTAGGAAATGACATGAAAATAAACCTAATCTAGAAAAGAAGAAAATTACAGGAAATAAATCTAATCTAAGAAATCACAAACTTGCATGAAAGAAACTGATACAAAGCAATCAACATTAACTTGTGAGCTCACGATAAATATATACTAACAATTAATAAGAAAAACATAACTGAAAATCTATATGAACAACTCATAAGAAAGAAATTACTGAAAATCTATATTAACATAGGAGAATCAAAGGATGTGCACTAAGCATCATCTCCATTACATAACAATCAAGAATCTACTCTATGACTAACTTTGAACTATTCTCTACTTCCAAACCACTAGAGAGGCATCTAACCAAAATGAGGAGAGAGCCCTCCTATTTATACATGAATTCAAGATAACTAATCATAATTACATATCCAATATTCTCTCAACTTATCCCTCAAAATCCTTAACAAATCTACAATTCATCCCTCAAAATTCTCCAACAAATATTGGATGAGATATTCTCTCCACATCTCCATGATCTTCTCCTTGAAGTTAGCTCACATATAGAAGATGAAATTCGAATCTGAGGCTAGGTGGTCACTTTTGAGCTTGTTAAAGTATTCAAATACAACTGTAAGCATCACCAAACTCATCCAACTTTAAAGTGTAATGAAAATATGTTGTTTTTCTCAATAATTAACCACAAATTCACTCAAAATACTCAAAAATAAATGATTTGGAAAATGGTAATATAAACCCATATTTATTATGAAAGTGGTGAATATTAATGGTTTTATGGAAGGATACGATAGGAATAAGGTGACAAATGGTAAATAAAAGGTGAATAAAATGTGGTGTTTTTGTGGCTCAACATACCCCCAAGTTTGCATGTCCTCATGCAACTATGCATTGATTTTCTTTTTAACTTTTGGCTTTATAGCTAGGCTTCACATGATGATGGTATGAAACAGTAAATCATTAAATGATATGATGAATATGTAAAATGGTAATGAATAGTTCCCCCCCAACTTAATATGTATTAGGTTTATGAAAAGGAGAAAGGGAATGTAGTGAGGAAATTTTCCAAATTCATTCATTTTCTAGCATTTAAGGAATTACATGGTTAAAGATTAGAAAAGAACATATCTCCACTTACCCAGAAAGTTGATGAACTTATGCAATAGGAATGTGGCTGATATTGCTGCTTGGTTGGATGAAGTAGAATATGAGCGCTGAAAGTAGAATTGTGGTACTCTCATATGGCTGAAGTATGCTGCTGTAAAACTGTTGATGATGGTCATGAAACATTTATAGTCTTCACATGCTACAAAACTCGATGGTACAACTCTTACCATGAGAATAAATGTGTTGATGTCGAACATGGAAAGAAGTAATTGGAATACCGACCATTGATGAATGTCATTAACCAATGCGAGGCAGTCTCACCATTGATGTCAATCAGTGCCAAGGTACCTAAGTACATTGTGTGAAGTGCAAATAAATGAGCTGATGTCAAGCCACTTGCAATATCTAACGATCAAGGGATATTGATGTCTTCCCATGATTTTCAATGAGAGAACTTGCCATTAAGGCATGCAAGCCTCAAGGTACTTAAAATGAACTCTAGTTTCTATCCTAGATAAGGTGCTGAGGTCAATGGGGCAAGACTTCTTGAAAGGTGGGACTTAAGGAATCCCACATCAGTCAACATGAGTTGTACATAATGAGTGGTAGGACTATAGATGAAAGATCTCACGATCAAACAGTTTTTATGGCAGGGATAACAAAGCAATGTAGTCATGGAAAGGAAGCTGAATGGTTTTATTAAGAAGGAAAAAGATAAACAGAAAATGAGGAAAAAATTGTGTGCGACTCAGAAAGGTAGACATGCGGGAAGTTATGATGTATAAGGCAGAAAAAGTAGACTCTAACATGGATGACGAATACTCTTGGAAGGAAAAAGGGTAAGTAATCATTACAAGGTGTAACTGGTTTCTGAAAGGCTTCTTTGTGGCAGCAAATGTCATGACATACACAAGGGAAACTCAACTCCTTCAAGCTTTTAATGGAGCAATTTTCTGAAAAGCTTCTGCAATTCTGGAAATTATTTCTACATGCCATTTGTTTGTCTTTGAACCCGAAAAAGGTTAGTATTTATCTGCAACAAACTTGTTAGATCATTGAAAATATAGGAAAATATGTGCTTAACAAACAAAAATCAAAGAGAATAAATGAAATGCTTTTATACCTGAAAGTAGAAACCCTTTGTGTCAAAACCTATTTTTGAGTGACTTGCAAAAACAAGTTAGCACAACAATCATAAAATTTTGAGAAAAATCTAAGTTCATTTAAAATTTAAAATTTTACGATTTTTAAGGCCAAAAGGCATCTTCTGATATGCAAAGGTTCCCCGAGGACAAATAAAGGCAGTCTTATGTTGGTCTCCTCAGGTTTAATTTGTATCTGATTGTATTCGGAAAAGCCATCCATAAAGGAAAATACCTCGCTTCCTGCACACTCATGCAAAATTTGATCAATAAACGGTGTGGGGAAATTGTCCTTAGGACAGGCTCGATTCAAATCACGGAAATCAGTACATATGTGGATCATTCCCTGCTTCTTATCAACCAGAATGGGGTTTGAAACCAACTCCATCAAGGGAACGGGATAGATGAAACTGGAATTTAACAGCTTTTCTATCTCAGCCTTAATCACAGGTGCTTTCCTAGGATTCACCGCACGTAAGCGTTGTCGAACAGACTTAGCATTGGGGTAAGTTTTAATCTCATGTTCAACAATGCGAGGGTCGATACCTAGCATTTCATCGTAAGACCAAGCAAATATATCACGAAATTCTTTAAACAGCTCGGTGTACTCTTGAATCTCAGTTAGGGAACATTCTGCCCCAATATAGACATTCTCAATCTTGCCAGGATCGCAAGAGATATTTATAGGGATAGTAGGAGATATATTCACCATGTTTCCGTCAGCCATCGGACCAGGAGAGCTTAACAAAACCATGGGACTACCAATTCTCTCACTAAGAATTTCCCTATAGTCTTCACACTCCAAATGGTCAAGCTCGGGAAGAAAATAAGATCTATGATCAACCCCAAGGTGGATCAACCCCAGACATAGCCTCAATAATAGCCTCATCAGAAGGAAAAACCCTATCAAGGCAGTCCTCTATGTGAGAAGACTGAACCGCCCATGCAGGTAGTACATACGGGTCCTCCTCCTCTGTCCATGAAGAGGAAGGACTAGGCTCTGTAACACATAGAAGATTAACTTGATAAGCTATCATAGTTGCAGGAAACAACATGTCTGTCTCTATGGGCTCATTCGAAGAACTCGGTGTAGGAAGAATCCAAGGATCTTCCATATATGTTGTGCGAAAATACACAGATCTTACCGATGATGAAGCCTCACCAGGACTAGACCCTATCATAAGGATAAGTGAAGGACAATCAAAGCTTCCTATAAGGGATGGATACATGCCAACACCCACACTCCCAGTTGCCGGCTGAGAGTGCTCTACAATCGGGATGGAAGCTTCCGAAGATGCGGTAACCGGAGGATTCTTGAATGACGTTTGATCAATCGTAACTATCTTCCCATTAAACAGAAAGCATACAACTCAAAATAGAGAAGAAGATATAGCTTGCATACTATACATCCAATTCCTACCCAGCAACAAATTGTAGTCAAGGGGTGCATCAACCACCTCAACCTCTATCGCAACAATCTTCCCCCCAAAATGGACCTTAAGAGAAGGAAGAATGTTGTGCGGTCGAAACGATCTTCCATCGAAAGCAGTCAACATGGTACTAGATTTAGAAAACTCAGGGGAACCCAAACCCTTCCAACACGCCAAAGACATCCCAGGTGGATCAGGACTCCCAAGTGGATCAGGTTCCTTTCCAAGGTCGGGTTGTGATGAACCATAGTCCTTCGCACGAGTCGCAACCTTAGTAGCACGGACCATGTTGATACAACCATGACCACTAGTCTCCAGCGAATATTGATCACCACTAGATTGATCATGGGTCCTCGAGTTCATGTTTTGATTATGAGGTAAAGGGTTGGTCAGCACAGCTGGGCCCTGCGCTATGAATCTCGAGGCTTCATCAATCCGAGGGCAGAAGTGAGTGAGGTGGTCATCCTTACACAACTTGCAAGGAAACTTAACCTTACGTTTAGGCTGCTTGTCCTCCCCAGCATTGAGGTTGTTCTTGTCATTAGAGTTGGAATTTTCATTCCTATTCCCACCCTTAGGATTGTTTTTACCCTTCTTTTTATTCCTTCTGGGTTGCTGGTTACCCTTCTAGCACTAGTACATATGGGCGGATTTTTCCACGTTAGTTTTCCACGTTTGTTTACTTTCGTGGAAAAATCAAGGTAAATTATGCATTTTTACAATTTTTTTTT